>JAODAL010005693.1:0-140765 GCA_025379985.1 Phyllomedusa bahiana | reverse complement strand
GGGAGATCGAAGATTAAACAGTACAGGTCTGTCTTTTAACAACCTGAGGAGCTGATGCAGCCCATACAAGAGGGGATATCTAGGAAATAGGTAGGAACTTTTTATGTACACATCATACAAAGTTAATTGTATTTGCAAGATTTTAAACGTAAAAAGCAATCTTTGTAGTGAGACAACCCCTTTAATGGCTCTTTGAAAGTTTTGAAATCATCTTAGTAGATGTTTTGGCTAAATTAAAATCACTATGACAGTAGTGTAAAGAATGATGTTTCCTGTCTTTGTGAGCAAGCCAGCCCTTGCATCATCAGATTTGGCTTTGATGTACATGAAGAGATGGATTCCCTGAAGTAAGTGTCATCCGGTCACATTAAATGCAGATGGTCTGAAAACACAAGCTTACCCACGGAGAGCTGCAAGGCGTCCTCAGTATATCTGTCACATATGACATCAGAGATTCACTGACGCACTTTTCACTTATTTCTCAGAACTGATTAATTCAATTGGAATTTTAATTTGTCCCATTTTAGACATTGTCTCTTTTGGACCGTTTCAAGTCTAAACTGACACAAGCGATAACTGATGCACCAGAAGAGGAGCCTTTGTCAGAGATAGAAGAAGATGATGATAAGGGATGGTAAGGATGGATGAGAGGATTTTGTAAGGCTTTGCATTTACATAATTTTATACAGATCAATGTAAAGTATCTATTTTTTATCAGGTTCTGTATAGTCAATTTACAGTAGATGAGTAGCTCACTGAAAATAGCCATGGCTGACACCTCTGTTTCCTTAAAGATGTGGTCCTATGACACTAAAACAGCCAATTTAGTTGTTAGCTATTTAATTCAGCCTCCCCATACACTTGTTTATGTTAATGTGAAGACTCCTGTAGCAGTAGCTTAAGGGCTTGTTCACACGGCTTATTTGGGCTCTGATTTCAGCCGTACTGCGTGCCGTATTTGCGCTGCAGTATGGCTGAAATCTGTCTCTGTCAAATTGGGTAATCCAATAGTTCTCATAAAGAAAATATGGAAATTTCCCTCTCCTCTTTTCCCCTCGGCGAATCCGCCCGGGGGGGGAGAAAGGGACATGCACTTTTTTTACGGCGTGTTTCGCGCTGTGATAATGAATTCTAAGGGGCCCGGCGAGCTGCCGCCCACCCGCCCCGCCCCCGCTGTACGGCAGCCGGCGTAATTGCGGGGCGAAATCCGTCCCCGCAATTACGTCGGCAATAAGCCGTGTGAACATTGCCTAAAGGGTCATCCCAACTGCTTCCCCCCACTGTCCTGAAATGAAAATAAAAGAACTCCCCTGCACCAGTGCCACTGCTGCTCCGTTGTTTCCAGCGGGTTACCCCACTGATGATGTCATGTATATCGCTTACAGAACCATGAAGCAATCATTTCTTCAGCTTTCTAATGATAGGCTGCAGTGTCAATGAGCAATGTCCATGATGTCATTAGTAGGGGACTGCTGGGAAACACTGGAAAACCTCCGGAGCTGGAATGAGTAGTCTTTTTTTCTTTAAAGGAAACCTGTCAATTCGATTATATTGCTTTTGTGGAGAACAGCATACAGTGGGGCAGATTTATCAATAGTGTCTAACTCTTAGACAACTTAAAGTTAGACTAGACAGTCTTACAATGCGCCACATTTATCACAGTGTTGATAAACCTGGTGCAGGTTAGAACTGTCTAGTCTAAGGTTGTGCCACAATTAAGTTGGCTTACTTTTAACGGCAGAAATTGCGACAAAACTGCGGCGCATTTTTGGTGTGCTTAAGCCACGCCCATTTCCTGTGAAGTCACACCCCTTTTTACAAGACCACACCCCTTTGTCGGACAAGGCGCAGAAGCATCCGAAACTGTCTAAAACATATAGGAAATGTAGCGAAAAGCTTGTAAGACATTATTTTTGGCGCAAATTGAGCCAGAATTCTGGCGCAAATGCCTTGATAAATCTGCCCCAGTATATTAGTTACAGGCCTACTGTTTCCAGCGGTGTGTCCCTTATTCTGTAAGATTAAGTAGTTTCAGAGCATTTACTATGCAAATCTGCTAGAGATGAGCCCCCTCTATTAGTGACCAGGGATCTAAAAAGTGCAAGCTTCATAAAATTTTGTCTACTTATAACCCTGCAGTGTGACATGAGCAATGTACATGATGGTGGGGGACTGGTGGACAGCATCGGAGCAGTAGCAGCGTTGTTGTTTTGTTTGTTTTTCTTCTTATACATTTCATGGAAAGCCACCTACGGTTTGGCCGGTTTAAAACTTTTTTTTTTTAATTATTATTTTCATATTTATATTTTTTTTTATTTTTTTTTAAATCCTATTAAAACAAAATGTAGAATCGCCTCACCTCTCCTCTCACTTAGAGCCAATACCGCACTGTCCTCATTCTCTGCCAGTCTTCTGTCTTCATCCGAATAGGACATTAGTCATTGATTGACTACAGTATCACATGCAATTGGCTCACATTACTGTACGGAAGTAAGCACTCCCAATGGTGACATCAAGGAGTGACCTGTGACCACATTAGCGGTCATGTCCGGTTTGGATCAAGACAAAACAAGACCGCCAGAGAGGGAGGATGGCGCAGCGCTGTATCTGAGGAGAGAGAGGAGGCGAGTATGACAGTTTTTTATATTAATAGGCCACCAGTATGGTAAAAAAACAAATAATTAAACAGGACAGCCCCTTTAACTCAGAATTCATTTAATTTGGCATGCTGAAACCCTACACATTTAATCCTCAGTAGCCCTTACAGAAGTCTCCACCCTGCAGCAGCTCTTTGCTAACAAAGAGAGATTCCTACCAGGCAACTTTATCGGAGATGACCGTATGCCCTTGTCACACAGTCTGATGACTTATGGGAATCAGGAAGCAACAGTAAAATATATCACATTCCATTTGCTGTCAACCTATCTGCCAACTTATCACATTAGATTATAATATAGAGGGGGAGATTCTTCTGATTGTGCAATGATTAGGCACAGTTGAACCTAACTGAGAAAAATCTCAATGTGATTCAAAAACGTTAAAGGGAACCTGTTACACAGATTATGCCTCCCTTGCTGAGGACAGCACAAGCTTGTGTCGCTGTGTTACTTATTCTGTAAGATGCTGTCATTTTAGAGTATTTAATGCTCAAATCTTATACATGAGCAGGTGTTAGCCCCGCCCACCAAAGGCTAGCCCCGCCCACCTGCCAGTTATTCACATGTTTCTATCAATTTAAAGTAATAGGTTTATCAGTTGAAGTGGGCAGGGCTAACCTCAGGTGGGCGGGGTTTGAAAAAAACTGACTCTTTCCATGACTCTTTTCTGGCTGAAAACTGCAGATTTTAGCACTAAATACTCAAAAACTACAGCATCTTACAGAATAAGGGACACAGCCCTGGAAACAGCATGTCTGACACTAACTTGTTCTGTCCTCAGCAAGGGGGCGTAATCTGTGACAGGTTCCCTTTAAGCATTGGATAAGTAGGTTTGTTAACAACTATCGATGGTGTTTATTGTAGTAAGTCTTTAATGAAAACCAACCAGAAAGTATTTATTTTGGAATGCCTTCAATAAACCTGTACATATAGTGCCTGAAGGGCAATTAGGGTCTTCCCTTTGTTAAGGTTAGTGTTGGTTCCGTGGTCTTCATAAAATGTTGTCTGACAACCCTGAAGCCTTTCCCTAATTGAGTTTTCCATCTGGCTGTTTCACGGAGCCTGCTCTTCACAGCCAGCTTTAGACTCCCACTTCCTGTTCTGTCTTTGGGTGATACTACAGCAGTAATGGGCATATCGGCTCTGCTATAAGCTTAAGAGGAACATTGATGATGGATGGCTTCCAACTGTAGGGCATGAGGCTGCAGAGCTGTGAAGGGTTAAAGTTTCTACAGTGGTAGAACAGTCTACAGTGGATTTTTTTTTGTTGTTTTTTGCGTGCATTAGTAGCGTAGAATGCGCCTGTTGTACTGCAGGTCATAGATTAGGCACTTTCTAGCTCCAAAATGACAAATGAGGCTCAGGTAAACCACCATTAACATGGTCTACCTGTTCCAGCAGTAATGGGGCTAGTTTAGCCGTCCTCCCGTCATAAATGTGTAAAATCATACGGTTGTTGTGATACATGCCTCCAGGATGCTCCCTGACCTCAGGCGCATTGCAAAGTGTCGCGAGCGCCTGACAATGCGACTAATTTTGGAGTGGGCCTGATTATAAATCTAGTGAACAGGTGAACAGAGCTGTGCCAGTTTTTGGACTGAAAGAACGGCAGAATACTGGCGCAGCCCTGTACATACATGTTTTCCTATGTGTACACTAACATATTATATGCTCTATAGTCTGTATCTTTTGCATACCTTTTTCAAAATAATTCTAAGGGTATGTTCACATGGCGTCTTGTGTCCGTGTGAACGCACCCAGACACGCATCGAACAATTAGCAGTGTGTTTATCACTGCCGGCAATAAGAAACACAGTGCCATTCACATGAGTGATCGCCACTGTGTGTTTTTTTTTTTTGCGTCTGTCCAATCCGATTTTCGGATCCGCTCCAAGAAATGACGTCATTTTTCGCACGGACACAAAACACCGTGTGAACATACCCTAAGATACATTTTAGATATTTTTTTTTGTTTAAATAAAACATATGTTGACAAAAAAAAAAAGTAAGAAAGATAAACAAGCTCCTATGCTGTTAATAAGGCTAGATCCACACAGCAATTAAAAAATGCCGCCAAAAATCCTATGGCATTTTCAAATTGCTGGATCGGACCGCTGTTTTTTTTTTTTTTTTGCGCAAAAAACAGCAGTCGGTTTTCGGATTCCCGGCGGCCCAGTACATTAGGGCTGCGGGAATCCAACAGCAGTCCCTCAGAATATTCCGCCGGTCGGTTTTTGTTTTAGGAAAACGTCAGTAAAAAATCCATGCTGTATAAACCATGCTGTATAGGCTACAGCTCGGATTTTCTATTGAACTCTATACAGCACAGAGTACGGTCGGTTTTTTAACAGATTCAAATACTGAATCACCTGAAAAAACGATCAAAATCCTATGCTGTGTAGACCTAGCCTAAGACAGCAGGGAGTGAAGCGTCCAGGGAGCAGAGACATGTGGTGGTAACCGAGGGAAGCTTGTGTAAACAAGCGGGAAATAATTGCACTAACGCTCAATTGAAGAAAAACTTTATTAGTAATGTATTTGGCAATAGTCTTCATTCACCTTAGCTTACATGTTTAAAGGGGTTTTGCCACGATGTAATGTTGACGTGGGATCCTCCAAAATGGGTATTTAATTCATCTTCTCTTAAAAAATATGTGATTACAAAAATTGCAGCCTGAGAGAGCTACAGGCTGCCTTACCTGCCCTTAGTTACTTACAAGCTTCTATTAGATACGACCTGACAAGAGCTGCTGGCCGGGCTTGCACAGAGAACGCTTCTTATCTGATGAAAGGGAGCTGAAGAAGCTTTCAAGGCACCAGGTCGAAATATGTTGTGTTTTGTATACAGAATCCACTAGTTGTAATGTGATTATCTGAGTAGACCCCTGCTTTATCTGATGACAGAGAACATGAAGAAGCTTTCAAACTGCTGTGGAGAAAAGCTGTTGTCTTTTGTATACAGAATCCACTAGTTGTAGTGTGATTATTTGAGTGAACATTTCACATGATCCCTTATGCACGGCTCTGTGCTCTGGCTGTGTCTCTCCTCTCTTAGCTCAGCATGGCTTGTTTACAATTGCTTCTTAGCGGATAAGGCACGTCCTGGCAAAACCCCTTTAAAGGTAATCAGTGTGATGGGAATGCCCTTTTAATCTTTGTATTTGCTAAAAATGCCATTTGATGATATGATGTAACTATATGAACACAAATTTTTGTATTTGCCTCTTTTTTCTTACCATCTTCTGTGCTTTTTTACCCCTCATCTATTTTACTCCTGGCAAACTTTTAGACCTTCTTCCTTCCATTCTATGCCACATTTCTCCCCCCTCTACTTTCCCCTGTATTTTTTCCTGGCATGTCTTCTTCAGCCGATGTCAGTCAACTCTGCATAGTCTGACTGCAAGAGGAAGCACACCATGACACACAGAGTAAACATTTCCTATTAATACGTTATAAAACAGAGCTGTATATATTCTGCTAGACTACCTCTATTGACCTTGGATGTCTGCTCTGCTAGCAGTTTGATTATTTATTTGGACCCTCCGTGGTTACTTTGCTATGGTACATTGCTGCATATTAGATATAAAAACATATTATAGGAAGTGTGCCTAGCTGTTGAATATTTATTTTCCCTGGTGTCATGGAGGAATGTGTTGGAGGTCTATTATGTTGCATGTAGCCTTGGGGAACAACATATTTCAGCAGACTTCATTGGCGATAATTAAAGGTAAAATGAATTGATTAGGCGTGCAGTAACCAGAGTCGCGTTGGAATCCTGACCTTTTAGTAGCAATTGAGAACTTTGCTTGGACCTTGTTGCACAGACCACAGAACCAGGCGTTAGAACACTTTGTTTGCACAGTTGTTATTCTGGATGCCATTAGACCATTCTGAACTGTATATTCTTTATTTCAATAGAATTTCCTCTGATTGTCGGTTTACAATTAGGATTATAATGCTGCCAAAAGCAAAGGGTCCGAAATGACCTTTTAGCTATTGGCAGTAAATGCTTAAAATGTCACAAAGTGTTTTAAGAGCTAGACAAAAGCAAGGCAAGACGGAGAGGTGGTTTCGTGATGCCTGGTGATATTATAGAAGTACATTATGTTCTCCAAGAATAATGGTTAGTTTGCTGTGCCGGCCATAGTAGCTGTATTCAGCTGAGCAACTTCACTTGTGTGAAGATCTTAGACCATGAAGCGCTTGTGTATAGTCATAACGCAGCTCCTAAGATTCAGAGTAGGTAATATCATCACCTTATGTATAATGAATAAATATCAAAGGGGTTTTACCACAAAGGCTTTTCATGCCTGCTTTGTCCTCTTCAGAAGGGGGCGTTTTGATTTGTTTGAACTGCATAACATGTGATCCAGCATTCTTGACATCACCATGCTTTTCCCCACAGTGTGCTCACTGTAGTCTGTTTTTTAAAGTCAAGTAACCTAAAATACAAGAGCTATGAGTAGCTACAATTTAGCTGAGTGGTTAGCACTTCAGCATTTCAACATAGGGGTCCTTCGTTCAAATCCTTGCAGGATTTTTGTTTGAATGCACATATGTGAATGAGATGTCTTTTCTTTTTTTATGTTGGGGGAATGAAAAACTTACAATAGATAGACCATAATGATTACTTTTCTGCACAGTTTGATTAATTACTAAGAAGTACAGAGGACAGGAGTAGAATGACAGCACCTGGGCTTGAACACTCACTCAGCATTGAGTGTCTGTAATGACTAGGCGGGAAGAGACTGACAGTAACTGCTTGAGAGGAGAGGTGATGTCTGTGCATGTGCAGCCAGGTCTGAGAAGCCCTCATCACTGGTTGTATCTCCTGGAGACGAGCTGTACACTATGGATCACTAAGGGAGCAGCTAAAACAAAAATGGTCCAGAATTTTTTATAATGATAAATGGTGAAAATGTTTATTATTCAATTTACAGGCTTCCACATCATTTTTACTTGGTGGGAACACCACTTTATAAAGGTCCTGACAACTATTATATTTTTGTTAATACTGGTATATCCCATGAAGTATCCATCCTCGAGCAACTGTTCTTCGGTCTCTGCAATTTTCTGCTTTTGTTCTACCTGGAATTGTATAAATAAATTGACTACTGGATGTTTATCATTTGCATTAAGACCTAGCTGTACACTTCCCAGATGTATATTACAAGAACTGCTAAGAAAAATTGATCCAGTGGTGGTGTTTAATGGGAAAGTAAGCATCTACTAAAACAAACAGGTCTAGAGAGCACAGAGGTCCTCTTTGTTACAAATGGCAAGAATCTTCCTGCTATTTTATCTTCTTCCTCCTGTGAAATCACTTGTGAGGCAGTTGATAGATAACTGTGTCAAACAACTTTGGTGCAGATTCACTGACCATGCAGCGCAGCCTGAACTCTTCTTGAGTGGAGTGGTTAGCCTTAGCCTCTCTGTAAAGCATTCTGGAATTGTTCTGTCCTAAGAAACCGTAGTAATCTGCTAAGTATTTGCATTCAGTTACGTAGAGGCGTAGAGTGTTTCTGGTGTATTTGTCCAGCCTAGTCATGCTCTGAGTTTGTCTGTAAATTTGTTTGGGGTCTTTCTTGGGGAATTTCTTGGGGTCTTTAAACGTAACAGGTGAGGGTCAGTGGGGTGGGTATGATGTTAGTTTCAGTGTTAGAGATTTGGGGTTTTGAGAAAGATTGGGGGAGAGTTAATGGTTAATATTTAAGGTCAGTTATCATAAAAAAAAAAAACTGCTAAGTTGCATTTTTTTTTGCATTTCACTCCCTTAAAAAATGTAAAACTAAATTGTATGTGCTACAAAATGTTCATCAACAAAACCAAAGTATTACACATTAGAGTTTCCTTAAGGCTGAGTCCAGATGGAGTGGATGGTTTAAAAGTCTATGGCATGCCCTGGTTTTCGTACTGAGTTTTTATGGAACAGGTGGATGAAGTTTAGAAGACTCCATTCACATGTATGCCGTAAATTGCTGTGAATTTGCAGGGTGGAGCCCCTTCTGCAATTCTTCTGTCTCTGCACCCAGTCTTCGCGGTGATGCTAGGGATCAGCTACATTTTGGAGAGCAGTCTGGAGAAGATTGTGTTAACACACGTATTCATACAGTATACATTTTTTGCCACTATTGTGTATCTAGTTTGTCTTGAGTTCTTTCCTATTTGTCTAGGCCTCTGCTTGGCTTCCTTGTCCATGAACAGAGATGACAGCCAAGCAGTCTGTCTTAAGACAACTGGTGAGACTTCACTTTGGTTGACCAGCCCATCGCGTTCACATATTTGGTCAAGCCTTTTCATTGGCATGGGTTATATCAGCATTTTGATCCTTTTTAGCAGTTCTCTACTGTTTCTTTATGCAAAACATTTAGAAACTCAATTCTTTTGTAAACTTTGTGTGTAGTGTTTGATAATCATTACCAGATTGTGCTCTCTAACATGGCATTTAAGGAAGTGTTATTAGCAGATCTGAAAAGGAGATACCAAACAAAAGTGTTCTCCATTGAAATGTCTGAGGAATCCATACAAGGCTGCCAGATACTGTGGAATTTTGTGGCAGTCTGGCAGGGGTGATCACATGTACCTGTCTGCAGCTTGACATCTGCAGAGTTAGCTGTCAGCCGCAGACATCCTGTCTCAGTAGCTCCTATAGCTTGGAGCATTCTATAGGTTTCGGTCCTGCTTCCATGATGGGGTCAAATTAAATTATCCATGTATATTGTACAAATGTATGATCACAAACACTTACGGAACATTATGTGTCAAAGTCGCAGGAATGCAATCTCTTTCGTTTTTGGGGGCCATTATCGGACAATTGAATAAAGCTGCATCTTGTTCAATAAGTTGTATCAATGTACAATTAGATCTATTTATAAATAGGCAGGAGGGAAACACGCAGCGGCGATCTCTCATGTGAACGCCGCTGCGTCTTCCTCATAGACCGCAGTGATAATCTCACTGCTAATTGTTTAGATCCGTCTCTGGGTCCGTCCTGTCCTTCCCAGAGACGGTTTTTAAAAGGGTAGTTAACACGGAGTGAAAACGCCGTGTGAACAACCCCTAAGACAGTATGAATAATGTGCAATAGAAAAAGAGAGAGAAAGCGCTCCCTAGCGCAAGTACTGTGACTTGGTTATAGCAGTTAGTATATACTCTCCTATACACTAACCTTAATGAGTTGTGCAGGAAGAGAGACAACACTCAGAAGAGCCTTCAGTTCATTGAAGAACTGACAGTGGTGTGGATCGCTGCTCTCTGGTTGTAAAGCCATGGAGCCAGGTATGTAGATATGCAGCTAATGGAATATCCAATGAATTGCCGCTGAATTCCCGTAGTTCAACAACCCAAATGACTGCGCTGAACCTCTTATTCTGTTATCAGGATTTTATTTCTTGAAAAGGAAATTGCGTTTCGTATTCTGAAGCACACTTCGTCAGTTCCATATCTCTATCCAAGAATATATATTAATCAGCCATAGCATTAAAAAGGTGAGGTGAATAATATCAAATATCTTGTGACAATGGTACTTGTCAAGAGGTTGGATTTGTTAGTTATACTATGGAGTTGATGTGTTGAAAGCTGGAAAAATAGTGAGGATCTGGGTAGCATTGACAGGGCCAAATTGTTACAGATAGGTAAACCAGAAAACAAATAAATAATAAAAAAACAAAAAATAACCATGAGCACAAAACCAACAACTCCCAATATCAAAAAGTCTCATTGTGCTTCTTACCCTCGATCAAACAGGTTTAAATAGAAGTCCAGAAAAATCCAAAAAAAAGCAGCATACCCGGGGTTTAAGGAGCAAGTTAAAAATACCTTTAATCAGTCCATCAGAAGTAGTGCAACGTTTCGACCTATAGCGAGGTCTTTATTAAGCTAGGTAAACCGGATCAGAGTATCTCCAAAATGGCAGGTCTTGTTAGGTGTCCCCAATATGCAGTGCTTAGTACCTACCAAAAGTAGAAAAGGACAACCAGTGAACCAGAAGGTAGGGTCATGGGCATCCAAGGCATTGGTATGTGTGGAAAATGACGGTCTGTCTGTTACAATCCCACAGAAGAACTACAGTAGCAGAAATGCTAAAAAGTGAATGCAGTCTAAGGCCATGTTCACACGGCTTATTTGGCCACGGATTGGAGCCGTACTGCGCGCCGGATTTGCGCTGCAGTACGGCTCCAATCCGTCCCTGTCATTACGGTAATCCACAGTTCTCGTAGAGAACTGTGGATTCCGCCGCTCCTCCCCGCTCGGCGAATCCGCCGCGGGGGGAGAAAGTAACATGCACATTATTTACGGCGCGTACGCGCCGTAAATAATGCATTGTCTATGGGGCCGGCGAGCAGCGCCCCTGTCCTGCACCTTATTCAAGCCGTAACTGCGGGCGAATCCGGCCCGCAATTTCGGCTTGAATAAGCCGTGTGAACACGGCCTAAAGGTGTCAGAGAAGACAGTATATCACTGCTTGCTGTCTATGCGGCTGTGTAGCTGCAGACTGGTCAGAGCATCCATGATTATTATTATTATTTTAAAGTGCCATCGATTCCAGGGCGCTGTACATTCAAAGGGGGGGGGGTTTACATATATAACATATGTCAAACAAGTACAATGTTAACAGTGAATGATTTATAACTGGCACAAAGGGAGAGAGGAACCTGCGCGCAAGGGCTTACAATCTACAGTGGAGGAGGAAAGAGACAGAAGGTGAGGGGTAGACATATTTGTGGGTAGTACAGTGGCAGCAGAGTTATTGTAGGTTATAGGTAATCCTGAACAGATAGCTTTTCAGGTTGCTTTTGAACCTGGTGAAGGTGGAGGAGAGTCTGATGTGTTGGGGCAGTGAGTTCCAGAGCGTGGGTGAAGCACGGGAGAGGTCTTGGAGATGGTTATGTGAGGAACTGATAAGAGGAGAGCAGAGAAGAAGGTCCTGTGAGGAGCGGAGATTGCGGGACGGAAGATATCTGGAGATTAAGGCAGAGATATATGGAGGAGAGAGGTTATGGAGAGCCTTGTAGGTCATAGTTAGTAACTTGAAGTGAATTCGCTGGGCAATGGGCAGCCAGTGAAGGGATTGGCAGAGGAATAGCGAGGAGAAAGGTGCATCAGACGGGCAGCAGAGTTGAGGATGGATTGAAGGGGAACAAGAGTGCTGGACGGGAGGCCACAGAGAAGGATGTTGCAGTAGTCTAGGCGGGAGATGACAAGGGCATGGACAAGCATTTTTGTAGTGTCCAAGTTGAGAAATGAGCGCTGTCCACCACCAAAAGCACAGTGGAATGTAATTATTTAGACCAGACCATGGAGCACTAGAAGAAGTTTGCTTGGTCTAATTACTCACATTTTCTTTCACATCATGTGGACAGCCAGATGCGTGTTCATCACTTTGCTGGAGAAGATGGCATTAGTAAGAAGGCAAGCAGCAAAGACAGTTTGATGCCCCGTTCTGTTGGAAACCTTGGCTCCTGGCTTTCACATGGATGGTACTTTGACATGCACAACTTTCCTAAACATTATTGTAAACCTGGTACACCCGTTATGGCAGTGGCCTTTATCATCAGGATAATGTACGCAGCAAACATACAGAAGTAGTATGAAGACCATTACAAAGATTTCAAGGTCTTCAGTTGTTCTTTAAACTCCCCACATATTAATCTGTTCCAGCGTCTGTGGTATGTGCATGGAAGCAAGTCCATGGAGGATGCATCTCACAACTCATAGACCTTAAAGAATCTGCTGCTGATGTCTTTGTGCCAGATACAACAGGACACCTTCAGAGGTCTAGCTGAGCCCATGCCTTGAGCAGTCAGAGCTGTTTTGGTACCAACATGATATTAGGCAGGTGGTTTTGATTATGAGGGTTATCGGTGTAACTAATAAGGTTATCGGGAGTCAGGGTTCACAGCCATTTTCAAAAATAGTAGCTATTGTAGAGCCACACTGAGTTTTAAAAGGAAAAAGCCTATTCATGATATCACTGGTTTGAAATAGCTCTTACCCTATTCCTATCAATTAGTGATTTAGTTTTGACCCTGGTACCAAATTGTAGTAAATCCCTGGTACCACTAGTGCACAATAAGGGTAGGTTCACACAGCGTCTTTGCAGCGTATAGCGGCAAATACTGTGCTCTCCGCTATACGCTGAGTGACCATCGTGTACTTCTAAAACGCTCTGGGCCAGCTCCCATAGACATGTCACTTCTTTCGCTTAATACGCGTCAGGGAGAACACCAGGTAATCATAGCTCTCAATGAGAGCTATGAATTACCGTATTTGCAGGGCGAACTTTGGGCATATTGCAGCGCAATTATGCCCCGCAAATACGCCATGTGAACATACCCTAAGGCCCGGTTCACACGGCTTATTGCCGATGTAATTGCGGGACGGATTTCGCCCCGCAATTACGCCGGCTGCCGTGCAGCAGGGGCGGGGCGGATTACCGTAAGGGCTGGGACGGCTGCAATCCATCCCTGCAATAAGCCGTGTGAACAGCCCCTAACAGCTGAGGAGCCCTTTGCAGGAAGTGCTTGTGGCTGCCAAGTAACTGGTGGGAGAGCACTGATATAAGGTTAATATCCATTAACAAATGATGATTTTATTCACTGAATCTGGGCCAACTTGAAGCAAATAAGTTTATGCCCTGGGTTGTAAGAGATGAGGAGTGGTGACCTAGGGCTGACAGTTACAGAATATAATTAAGTATAATTAAAGTGTGTTATTAACGAGGACAAGGTGTTGTCAGAGTATAAGTGAGATATAGCCATAAAAATAAACCAATTACAGCATTGCTCTTTTAATTCTAGATCCATTGTGAAGGATTACCATAAGTATTTCAGGAAATAAATACAGGTTTATGTAGACGCATCTGTTATTTATGTGGGCACATAGATCTAAAGGAAAATCAAGCTCTGTCCTGAAATATGTAGAGTATCTAGTCAGGCTTCGAGGTTGTTTCAGGTAAAACACTTAAGAAGAAGTCTAACAGCGTCTGGCTGATGCAGGCGGCATTACAACGCTATCAACAGATTTCATTTGTGGATGTCTACAGTTGAGGGCCACCTGTGGAGCCCAGCTTGATGTTGTAGTAACATAGTACTTTATTTACCGTTAGATAGGGTTCTTTGGGATCCCAGAATTGGGTTAATTTGTTTTAGCATGGAGAGTGCTGAAAGTTTGTAATATGCTCTTTTTTATGCTGTTCTCAAGCCAATATCTAATGATAGTGAATCTATGAAGGTGAATACAATATATACAAACACACACAAGTCTATACAAAAAAATCTATAGATTTGCAGTTGTAAGCATTAGTACCCAACACTTGCTGTATGGATGATTCTTAAGTTGTTGTACCCAAGATCATTGCCCAGGGATCACCATGACATGTCAGTCTTCAGCACTGTCCATACAAAGCCATGAGAGTCTTAGAACTGTAATCAACTACTAAAGGGGTCATATACAATCCCCATATTGTGTGTGTATATATATATATATACATATATATATATATATATATATATATATATATTCTGCACTGTCTGACAGAAAGCATTGAAAAATCAAATCCGTATATCCGCACCAAAAAACTAAAGCCATGTTTTTAAGAAAAAACTCAGTTTTTGAGTGCAATACTGTCAAAATACTCGCCGGACAAAGACGTTTTAGGATTCAGAATCCGACAGGTATTTTGTTTTGTGTCATGTGGACACAGTCTTATGGTCAGGTAACCATAGAAACCTGTGTGCAATCAGAGTAGATAAAACCTCACTTATTTCATGACTTAAAGGGGTTGTCTCATCTCAAAGTTTCATAGGATGCATGAATGAAATAATGCTGCTTTGCTCTGTCACTTCCTGGTTCAGCTGCCTGTAATTAGCATATGAGCTCAGTGTATGTGTATTCAGACTTCTCTGTTTATTATGTTTATTAGTCTAGATTAGCTAAATTACCTTCTACCAGGACAGGAGAAGCTGCTAATTTAAAGTAAACAGTAGAGTAATTACTGTCTTTTGTCTGAAAGATCAGATAACACACAAGCTCTCACTGCTCTGTGTGATGACCTCACTCCCTGCTATCAGATAGAACAAACAAGAGGGGAGAAGAGGTACACAGGTCGGTCACTTGGGAAACTAGAAAGCCCTCAGAAGGTGATAAAATCACTTGTAGCTCCTTAACAAAAAAGGATGAACAAGGCAATATATTTGGAAAACGTCTTCATTTAGTGTTCCCTAGATTTTAAAAGCTATTCTTTGTAGCACGACAACCCCTTTAAGTCAAATCAAAAGACCAATGTATTTAGAAAAAGTCTTTAATTACCTGTCCCTACATGTAAATTAAAATTAAAGCTAATCTTTGTAGTGTGAATCCGCTTTTAGGAGGCATTTTTCTCTAAGAACATATTTTGAAAAGTTTCTTACATTTCCTTGTTTTATTGATGTACCCAAAGTTTATTGAAAGGTTAGTAGCCAAATAAATATTTTTCCCAAATATAATGCTATTAATTAAACCACAAACTTTGGTATGAGGGGAAAGCAGCCAATACAGTTAAAGGGGTTGTCTCACTCCATCGATTTATCGTACCTCAGTCCTGTTTTCTCAGTTTCATTTTTGAATTCAGTGTTTACTGGCTTTACTGGCCTGCAGTGATAAGCTGCTGAGGACACCAGGTCTGTAGCTATGGTGACCCGCACTAGCAGCCTATCAGGAGAGATCTAACAGGTCTGTAGCTATAGTGATCTGAGGAGCTAATACAGCCCATAAAAGAGGGAATAGGTAGGACACTGTTAATGGACACATATTGCAAAATTGCCTGTTTTTGCAAGATCTTTAACATACGAAGCAATCCTTGTAGTGAGACATCCCCTTTAATACAGTGCTTAGCACTATGTTTAGGATTTTTTAATATACTGCGCAGTTACCAATGAAATGACACACAATTTAATCAGTTATACAAGAAAACATAGAAATGGACACGTATTCGGAAAATATTTTAATCAGGTTACATATGATTAAATGTCTACCCTTTTTACAATCTAGATCCTTAGTATAAACCTTTGACATATCTCCAAGCTTTCATTTATGCATCTATTTGACACCATACTAAAACTCAACTAATTTGTCAGTAGAAAAATATACTTACGTTCCAGTCGGGCCAATCAGAAGGTATATGCCTCTTTCTTCTGAGTTGCAAATAAATAAGAGGAGTATGAGGATTACTCTTGGCTCTATTAAATTATTTTTAGGGCTCTTATGAAGCAGGGCAAATGTGGTACATGATTGGGATCTGCAGAATTCAGTGACTGTTTTTGCACCACCTGTTTTAGCTACACTATGTTGATTTCACAGATACCCTGTTTTACATAGTTAAGGTTGAAATAAGATAAGTCCGTCAACGTCCAACCTATAATCCTACCTGTTGATTCAGAGAGAGGCAAAAACTCTTTTGAGACGTCCTCTTCTAGAGGAAAACTTACTTTCCACCGCCGTATATGGCAATAAATACCTGGATCAATATCCATCTTCAGAACCCACAACCTGTAATATTTTATTTTTCAAGCGAGCTATCTAGACCCTTCAATGAATCCATCATCACAACCTCTTGTAGAAAGAGAGCTCCATAGTCTCACCGCTCCCACAGTAAAGAATCCCAGTCTATGATGATGACAAAACCTTCTTTCCTCTCGACGTACAGGATGCCCCCTTGTCATTGTGACAGAACGAGGTATAAAATGGTTTCAGGTGAGAGATCTCGGTGCTGTTGCTTTATATATTTGTACATGGTAAATGGACCAACCCTAAAGTCATCTTTTTTACAAGGTGAATAACCAGAAGTTTGGTTGCCTCTCTTGGTCCTACAATCCACCCACCCAACTTAATTGCCCTCAATGCACCAGCTGTAGCTCAGTTATGCCAGCGGCCAAAATTGTACATATTATTCCATGTTTAGTTTCACCGATAATTTGTATAGAGGCAAAACTGTGTTTCTGTCATGAGTATCTAAGCCTCTTTTGTCACATCCCATAATAGGCTTTCTTTTTCTTTGGACTCAATTTTACTTTTTCACTGGTGTTTTCTGTAGCTAAGATCATGTGCCGTGTCCGTGTAAACTGCTTGATGCTATTAATTGCAGCATTTTATATATTTGTTTGCTTTTCATTTCTTTCCTTTTCCTCTAAGAAGGATGAGGCTACTAAGCAGATTAGCAGGATGCCATTTTTCTTTGTAAGTGAATTCCAGTGTGTAAGAGAGTCATTGATCCTCTAACACAAAGGGAGGTTATGACAGTCTACCAGAAAAGCATCTGTTTCTGAGGTCTGTCTGAAGGAACAGGAATTTACATTGCCACAAAGCTGTTTTAATCATTGGAGAATATATTGAATGGGATCTTAATCTTGTCTCTGAAAGTTGTACCGTGGAGCTTTCATGGCATGACCAGTAGTACATTTAGTACATCCTCGGTGGTTGGCTGCCATCGCTGACATAATGGTTTCCCCTTTAAGAAGGCTATTTAAAGCATTGTATGTCTAGGAATAGAATTGCCTGGGTAAATTATGGACATCACATAACTCTTTGAACCTGTAATCTCATCCACAGACCTGAACTTTCCAGGTTTTGCACCATGTGATCTGTTTACAACATTTGGTATAAGACAATATGTACATGCATGTTACACTAAGGCCATGGTCCCACGGCTTATTCTGGGACGGATTGGAGCCGTACTGCGCGCCGTATTTGCGCTTCAGTATGGCTCCAATCCGTCCCAGTAACTACGGTAATCCACAGTTCTCATAGACCACTATGGATTCCGTCGCTCCTCCCCACTCGGCGAATCCGCCGCGGGGGGAGACAGTGACATACGCGCCGTAAATAATGCATTGTCTATGTGGTCATGTGAACCGGGCCTTACAGGCCCATACATAGAAAGTATATTTTATTTGATGGTCTGGTGCCACATCAGTGAACAGCAGCCGCACATTGATCTGACTGTCGATTCTAACTAGTCACCGACAACACAAAGCACTCAGCTTCACAAAACATAGTCTGATCTTAGAAATTTGATACTGTAAACTGTTCAAAAAGATGAGAGATGCAGCCTAATACTGTATGGGACCATTTCCCTTGGTAGTAGTATGTGACACTACCCTGTTTCCCTGAAAAAAAGACAATGTCATATTAATTTTTGTTCCTAAAGACACACTAGGTCTTATTTTCAGGGGATGTCTTATTTTTCTATGAACAAGAATTCACATTTATTTCATGAACAAGAATTCATATTTAGGACCACATGTATGAAAACTGTCTAGGTCTAAAATTCACTTTGTTGCCCATAGCAATCAATCAGAGTTCCCCTTTCATTTCATATAGTGCTCTGGAAAAATGAGAAGGGCACTCTGATTGGTTGCTATAGGCAACAAAGTGAGTTTTAGACATAGACAGTTTCATACAAGTGGCCCTTAGTGTACAAAAAAAAAGTCAACATTTATTAATATACTGTAGTCATGTTATCACAAACATCTGCATAAGCAGCCTAACTCTGAATTCTATCAATAATTTCTTATGACTCTATTTCCATGTACAACAATCTATGGTACATTTACCATGTCAACATCTTCAGGAACATCATCATCACTGTCCAACCCTGAATTTCACGGTGAATTTCTTGTGACTCCATTTCTTTTAGAATCATTGGCCCCAATCTCTCATGTCAACAATAGCACTTTCCTTAAATGAGCACCTCTTGTTCGGGTAGCCACCCACACAAGGTAAGACCTAGCTAAATGATCTGCTAGCACTAGTGTATGGCGTGGGAGAAGCTGTAGTAATGACTTCCGCTAGGTCTTATTTTCAGGGGAGGCCTTATATTTCTAAGCATAAAAAAATTGCAGTAGGTCTTATTTTCGGGGAAACACGGTACTAATCCATTTACTGCACTGTGTCACTTTTTTGCACTATGTACCTGAGGACTGCACTCCTTAGGCACTATGGCAGTACATTTGTATTTTGAAGATGCTGTGTTTGAATTCCGTCTGAAAAATGTTTCTGTAGCACTGTTCCGATTTAGGTGCATCCACACATGGCCAAAAAAAATTCCATTGCAGACTTTGCCAAAAAAAAATCTATACAAAATTGATACATGCAAATGATGCGACAGATTTGCCTTGATTAAAATTCACAGTGAAAATATTTAGAAAGAATTAACTCGCTGCATATTTAGGCACACGTTTAAAGGACAGATTTTTTTTAGACTGAAAAACTTGACATGGGTTTGCAAAAAAAGCTGCAGCCGAATGATGAGACATAGGATTCTCAGATATCTGCCACAGATGTGCAGTTTGATATTCAGATTTGCACAGGGTTTAGCTACATCCAGTGACTTACTGGAACCATAAGGGACTTCACTTTTGAAAAGCCCCAATTTTTTTCAGTAGATAAAATTTGACTCTCAGCAGGTTTACCACAAAGTACATACAGTTAATGCACACTTGACCTTGTCTTTCGTGATGGTTGACTAAATTTTAAGGGCACATGGGAGGGTTGTGTGCATGGAGGTTGTGTGACTCCTTGGTATAGTTAGGTCATATAGCCGCGATGCATTGCCCCAGTGGGTGCCATATATACACAGTGGTTTTACCCAAAAGCAATGCCACAAGTTTTTTCTCAGAATTCAAAAGGAAAAATCCTGTATCCATATGTAAAATCAGAGGCAAGTACAGGTATACCAGAGGCCTTATGCCTCAATATTTTGGCTCCATACCCAGCCTTAGGTGTAAGGGCATGTCCCCACGGCACGGGTTTTCGGCCGGTTTTTCAGACCGCCTGAAAAACCGGCCGAAAATTAGCACAATTGTACCACTGCACGGGTTTTCCGCCCGACTATTTTGTCGCTGGCGGACCGGCGGCAAAACATTGTACATGCACAATCTTCCGTCCGGTTTCCGCATGGAATCTGTGCATGTCTATGGGAGGGCTGTTCTCCGCGCATCGCGGAGAAAAGCCGTCCCCCCTGCGGCCGTGAGGACGGCCGCAAAACCGGACAAATACCAGCCGGCAAACCGGCCGGTAATTGTCCTGTGCCGTGTGAACGGCCCCTAAAGGTCTCTTTAGCTCAAAAGGAGTGTCATTGACCCATTTCTGAATCTGAGTTATCCTGATAAGTTAAATTGTTTTTTTTATGTGCAAACATAGGTTTTGGTGTAGTCTGCCCAGAACATTCTATACTTAGTCTAATTTTTTTCTGTAGAGAATAACTCATTTTAAAGAACAAAAGATAATTTTAAATTTAGGAGTTTCATAGGTAAAAAACAAAATAGTTTTAATAGTAAAGCAAACTATTTTTAGCCTTAAGTTGCCAAGTACCAGGAAAGAAAGGTTTCTAATGCTCATTTGGCTGTTCGCAAACACGGTGGTCACAACTTAGGCTATGTTCACACGGCTCATTTGCGGGGCCCATAGACTATCATTACTAGCGGCGCGTATACGCCGCTAGTAAATGACATGTCACTTATCTCCCCGCCCGGCGGATTCCCCAAGCAGGGAGAGGAGACGTAATCCATAGTTCTCTATGAGAACTGTGGATTACCGTAATGACTGGGACGTATTCCAGCCGTAATTCGCGCAGTACGGACTGAATTACGGACTGAAATATGTCCCATTTTAAGCCGTGTGAACATAGCCTTAGTCATACCCTCTCTAGTACATTAGTCATGCATAGCACCAGATCTATTGGATGAAGCGGATATTTTTACAGTATGAAGGCGATTTTATCCGTTGGGCACACTAGGCAGTTGCCCTGGGGAGCATAGGGACCCAAGGTGTTCAAAGGTATGTCCCAGGAATCCTCAGGATGCCATATTTTTTCTGCCCCACTAATTAGTCTTGTAGGCTGCTTTAGGCTGTGAGACGTGCATTTTATTACATTTTTTCTGTTCCATTTGAAGTGACCTGGTGTGATGTGATGCTGTTAAGAAAGCCTTGTACAATATACCGGAAAAGGGAATGAGTGTAGACAGCCAGTGTTATGAAATATTCTGTTTATTAATATATACCACTTAGAAATCAATTTATTCACTAAAACATGGTGATATCTTTAGATTTAAAATTTCTCTGGTTAATTGTTATAGGCTCATATGGTTCTTCCTGACCTAGAAATGGTGAGGACAGGGATAGTTCAAAATGGAAAACTCCTATAATGTGTTACCTCAGCAGATTACCCCTACATACACACAATGGGACAACAATGCCAAGTGACATCGGTTACATCTGTATACCATTGACTTATTATTTACATTAGGCAATAGATATTTCATGGTGCAGTATTTGTTAGCAATTAGCAGCCATTGTAAAGTATTCGGGCCAGGATTTACTGTCTCAAGGGCCATTTCCTAGTAAAATCACTTAATAGTCTTAGATTCCACTCCATGTTGTAATCCTTTCCTTTTAGTATAGTAAATTTTCTCCCTCCATAGTCCTGCTTATCCACATCCCACAACCATCCTCATAGTTAATGTATACATGCACTGCATTTAGTACATGACTTTTTTTCTTTCCTAAGCCCTGTCTTCCACTCCTGACATATTGAATCTTGATTGATTCTTTTTCATATGAAACTTAACACTGTATCTTAGACACATAAAATGTACATTCCATATTACGTCTCTTCTAAAGCGATAAACACAGATTGATTATACAAACCTCCTTAAAAATATCGTACCTGACAAAAATGACCAACCACAGCATTTTTCTTGATTGCTAAAGAGTCTGCGTCCTTTTCAATTACAGTTAATTCTAGACATATGTTTTGGTAGAAAGGGGAAAAAATGGGCAGACATTCCAGATAGAGTGTTATGTATAAAACATATACTGGTTGTCTATGTTGCAAGCCTCTTATGTTCATCAAAAGTTTGCCTTCTGTAGCCCAGGTCCAATTCCTCTATGTTCATTGCTCTTAGTGTCAATGTGTATCTGTTTCTTCCTCCTTAGCATAGCATGATCTACCACTCAGATCTGCGTAACATCAGTTTAATTTATATAACACATTGTATTCTGCTTTATATAAGGGAGAACTCCTCATAGCGGTGTCTACAGTCTGTTCCTACCCTCATGACATGGTCATTCTTCCCAGTTCCAAAATTTTTGTAATTTTAGTGGTAATTGCTACAGTTAGAGTAGTTGTGTCACTGTCACCCAGGGAAAGAACATATGGTGCAAGGTTTCCCATTCTCCAACATGCTAGTACCATCAATGGGAATAATACCATAGTTTGTATCATAGGAAATATCTTTTTGTGTATGTCCCATTCCTGATGATCATCCTACATGGGAAATATCCAAGCAGTTATCAAACCAGAGCCATTGTATGGCCATTATGGTCGATTTTATTTTTTAGTGTCATTTACAAAGAAAAAAACTTCTGAAATTATAGGTTTGCAATGGTTTCCAAGCAGGTAGATCAATAATGGAACGTTTGAGATCCGAGTGTTTGGCCTTCTATGAAAATATTCACACTCTAGGAATACTTTGTAGTCACCTTTTGGTGTAGAATTAATGATATGTGACACTTCCTGACATCTCCGTTTGGAAGTGAAATGCTCTGAATGGTGATGTCCTGCACTGCACATGACAACTGTAGCCACTGTTTGACATTCCAGCTGCCAGCACCAGGAAGAAAACAGAAAATCAGGTGAGATGGTGGACAGTGGCAGCGCAGGATCAAAAGTAAGGACAGAGTGAGTTCGTTTTCTTATTTTCTACAGCACCATCATAAAGTCATTTAAAAAAAAAAATGGACATGCCCTTTAAAGTTCCTTCTTTAGGGTATGTTCAGACAACAGTATTTTCACACATATTTTGACCCATGTTCTACATGACAAGCTACACATATGAAAGGGGTTTCTGAAATCTAATTTCTCGTCAATATCATTGGGGGACACAGCACATTGGGTTTAGGCCCTTGACCTAGAAGGCTGACACTAGGCGGTAACAAAATGTATTGGCTCCACCCGACAGACTATATCTGTCCTACTGACACCAGGCTAATCAGTTTTTAGAAATCCTTCACACCAAAAAGTGTAGAAGCCAGCACTCCTCTTAATGCAGTATGGTTAATTCGGAAGTCACCACTGCTTGGCTCCTATTCTAGGAAAGTCAAAAAGCAGTGGTAGCTTTCCAACAGTTGGGAGGTAAATGTCATGTCACAGGGCACCAGAGGTTTTGCTACCATGCACATGACTAATATGGTGACTCCTGTCAGAGGTGCAATGTTGTTTTGCCTTTGGGATGGTATCAAGCCACAAGGCTGCAGGTATTTTCACTAAAGAGCACGCACTCATTCAGGCTTAACCACTATGGTGGTTAGAGGCCCACTTTTTGAAAGTATGAGCAGAGTTGATGCTGTTCAGGTTTGTCACAACAGCCATACATGCATTCCATGTTGAAAAGGCATCGACTGTCAGCATTTCCCCCTTTCTAGGATACCCAGCTGTCTTTATCATGCATTCATCCACATTACTACAGATTTTGAGTTGTTATGCATCAGGGTTCGCTTAGTCCTCCTCTGGGATAGAGTAATCATTGAGGAAAGTTGCCTCTTTCTCTAGAGGTGGAAGCTGACTGTTAATTCCCTTGTAGCTGTTTCCTGATGCTCTCAGGGATCTGACAGGGCATGGGAGTAGACGTGTTCCTCCCTCTCCTCTCTAATGGAATCCTGCCACAGCGGATTCTCTGAGTCGGCCGGATGGTGTCTGTTTTTACCGGTCAGCCGAATACTGGTTCCTGAACATCAGTACCATAGCTTCTGTCATATCCGTTTTTTTTATCCGCTCTGTTTGAGCTTATTTAGGTGCGGTCTTTTAAGAAGGGCCAGGCAACTGCTGGGTTAACCAGGTCGCCCAAGCAGCCTAAGGAATGGTGACAGGTTTCCATCCCCGTAGATCTTTAAAGGGGATGCAGGCCTGCTACGCCCTATATTGCCATTCCTTTTGTTTTAGGAACTTGTTTTTTGTGTTGGAGGGAGATGTCTGCAGCTCGTTACTTCTTGGGCAGAGGGTGGTCTTGGGAATACCTTCCCTCCACGACAATCTAGAGAAAGCGCTCCTAGCTCTCATCTGTTAGGCGGTGATGGAACCCCCAGCTCTCACCTGTCGGGGGGGTTGTCAATCCCTGGTTGCAACGTGATGGTGTTCCCCCTGAGGGCGTCAGGAAACCAGTCCGTTTTTTAGCTGGCTGAGGTTCTTTGTGGTGCTTACCCATCCCCACTTACCGCTGCCGTGATGCATTCTATTCCGATAGCCCTACTTTTGGGTGCATGGTACCGAAAAGGGTAATACCGCAATGCACAAAGACATCGTAAAAGGACTCTCTTTGTCATGATCTCTTCTTCTTCTGTTTCTTTCTGATGGATTTTATGGTGCAAAACCACTTCTTGTCTGCCATGAGGCTTGGGGCTCCAGCCCAGTGCACTTAAGTCTTGGCATCACAGCTGTCTCCCGCGGGTATGTGCCCAGTATCATGGTAACAGCCATGGCCTTTTATTGGTAGCCGTGCTCCGTCCCCCTCTGGCCTGCCTGCCTTGGCAGGTTCGATTTATATTTAGGTCATCCTGGTCCATGACCTTCCCAGGTGGTACCTGAGTATGGTTCTTGGCACACATGCAGTCCAAGTATTCTGTCTGCCAGTGGGTATTTCTGCTCACTGGGGTGGCTCCCTGGAGTTTCTACTTCCATCCCAAGTTCGTGTCGACCTCAGCTGGGGCTGTGTTTTACTGCACTACTTCTGGGGAACTCGGGGTTTCCTATTCCTCAGAGTCACCCAGTTCGGGTTCAATCCTGTAATGCAACTGCGGTGGCATATCATATTGTCACAGAGGCGCCAGGCCTCAGTCTTTCTGGAGGCCTTGAGGTCCTTCCTCTGTGCGGAACACGGGGTTCCTTTGCGGTCAGTGATTCTCAGTCCAAGGAAGTAGAACTGGATTGTCATCTCCTCAGCCGGGCAACGGTGGATCCCTGGCAATAGCCTCTTCTGCCAGGGAGAGTTTCAACTGCTCAACCGGAGAAGGTACTTTTTAGTCCTCGATCTGTTGTATCCCGTGTCATCCATCTGCTCCCGAATTTGGAATTCAGGTTCCATTCAGGTTGGCTTGGGCTATAGACAAGCCTGTTTTTTCATTAATTCACCTTGTGCTGGTCTGCCCTTTGGTTCCCCCTTCTCTCTTTCCTCAAGAGCTCAAATGACTCAAGAGCGAGAGGATGGCAGCCATGCTGGTCACTCCACTCTGCCTCCGCTTCGTCCCTTCGGCATGGAGATTGGAGCCACAATTTCAGAATCGCCCAAGCTGCTCAGGTTCTGTGGGTCAGACCATACTTTTGGCTTGTAAGTGCAGCCTGCCGTATTCGCTTTCATACCGGAAATCCTTCTTGACTTGATGGTAACCTGTGGTGTTCAGCTGTGGGGGTTTTTGTCTACAGCGCGAGTACTGTCCTTCAAGCAGGTCTGGAATACGGCCTTTTTTCCATTTTCTCTGTGGTGGGTCCGATTCCTGCCCTCGGTGTGTTTTCAAACACACTTGGGCTCCCCATCATTGGGTTAAGACTTCTTTTGCAGGGGGGGTCGCTTGTTCCACTCCACCTGATCGTAGCTCGATCCAGCAGTGAATCTTGGGTATTGTTTGAATGCCATTGTAGTTCTTTTCCTAAGGTGGTATACCCAAGCCACCTTAATGAGGACACAGTGCTGCCCTTGGCTTTGCCTTTCCCTCACATCCTCAGGAGGGGTCTCTAATTTGTTGAGACGTTGTCAGGGCCATTGGATCTTCACCACCACTGAATGGTTCAGGCGTTCCAAACCCCTTTTGGTACTTCTAGGGGGTCTATGTAGAGAAAGGCAGCCTGTAAGGCCACCATTCCTAACAGGATTCAGTCTGCAATCTCGGAAGTCTACGGTCCAAGGGAGAACCTCTCCCATTCCAGGGCACCGTTCTTTCCACTTAACTGGTCGGCGCTGCTTGGGGTCTGTGACCTCATGCTTCGGCTTCCCGTGTCTGCAAAGTTGCGACCTGGGCGTTGACTAATATTTTTTTTAACAAACTTCTACCTATACCTTGGCCTCAACTGACACGAGCCTTGGCCATAAAGTACTTCAGGCAGCGGTGTGCTAACTGCATCACACCACTGCGAATAGTATCTTTGAATTTTTTACCCACCCTTTTGGACTGCTTTTGGACATTCCAAGGTGCTGTGTCCCGCAATGATATCGAAGAGAAATTCAGATTTTTGTACTTAAGTAAAATCCTTTTCTTGTCTGATTCATTGGGAGACAGGAGTCCCTCACTCTTCGTATTATCATCTTTTCCAATTCCCATCTGGTGTTTTCTCCTCCAAATCGGACGGTGGTTTATCTACTTTACTATAGCTTTTTTACCAACTGATAAGCTTGGTGTCAGGAGGAGGGATATAGTCCGTCGGGCAGAACCAATACATTTGGTCCCGCCTAGTGTCAGCCTCCTAGGGCAAGAACCCATACTCAAGGTGCTGTGTCCCCCAATGAATCAGATGAGAAAAGGATTTTACGGTAACTACAAAAATCTGAATTTTCATGCAACAGAACATTTCTAAGACAGCAGTAAAATTCCGCTGAGCAAATAATTTACGTGTAACTCATGTCATTTGAGGAATAGCACCATCGAATGGCAATGTTGCTACTTCTTGTGTAGACGTGTTACACATCTACACATCTACAACAAATTCACGGCTTAAATACCCAGCTTCTTTACCTCAGATTGAAATTTGTCATGTAAACATAGCCTTAGACTTAAACTTTCTTTATTTTGGTTCACAGATACAGGTTTTTTTTATACAGGTGGTTAGAGGTGTGGTATCATTAAAAACATCACCATTACTTCACACTTTGATTACAATTTGCTAAACTATTTGTTAGTTTAATCACAGTATAAGACTATTGGTTACCTAAACATACTCTTCAATACGCAATTATCAGTTCTTTGATAATTAATTTGCTGTATATCACCAGGTATTTAAATTAGTTATTATTAAGGTATGAAAAAGCTTGTTATCTAACAATTGTATTGGTTATTTAAATACCAAGAACATATTGTATACTGAGTGGGTGTCTTACCCTGTTTCCTCAAAAATAAGACTTCTCCCAAAAATAAGATCTAGTGCAATTATTTTCAAGCTTAGAAATATAAGGTCTCCCCTGAAAATAAGACCTAGCGGCAGTCATTGCTACAGCTCACCCCATACATTAGCAGATCATTTAGATTTTACCTTGTGTGGGAGGCCACCTGAACAAGAGGGGCTCACTTAAGGAAAGTGCTGTGGCTAGACATGAGAGATTGGGGCCAATGATTCTAAAAGAAATGGAGTCACAAGAAATTCACCATGAAATTCAGGGATTGGAGACTTATGAAGATGTTCCAGAAGATGATGACATGACTGTCTTTGAATAAATGTTGCTTTCTGTTCATAAATACCAGGATCGGAAAATGTGCCATAGATTGTTGTACATGGAAATAGTCACAAGAAATTCTTGATGGATGTCAGTTTGGCTGGTTATGCTGATGTTTGTAATGACTATAGTATATTAATAAATGTGAATTCTTGTTCATGGAAAAAATGTGAATTCTTATTAATGGAAAAATAAGACATTCCCTGAAAATAAGACCCAGCGTATCTTATTTTTGGGGAAACAGGGTATAAATCTAAGAGAAATGTTATGGTCTTAAGGAATACTAGAAATTAAGTGATGAGACATTAAAACAATCTATCTCAGTCGCCATACTAATATAAACAATTTGTACTATTCACATCAGTGACTAATAGGAGAATAGGTAATTTCAGATAAAGAACTTCTCTGATGTCTGTTTGGAAATTAGAAACACTTACTTTCTTTCAGGGCCAAAAAAACAAATTAAATCACTTAACCCTTTTGACTTTTACTTTGGCCAAGGGGTATAGTTTCACTCACATGTCCTTGATGATGGTTCAACACAAACAAAAGAACCCCACTTAGAAACAGGGTGTATGCTTAACCCCTAGATTCCTGATGATGTGACATCACTTTGGGAGGAGAGAGGGATGTCAAAATGTGTTATTTTTAAATTGGTACAGCAAACCTTATTGTAGTGATCTGCAGGTGTTATAATATTTGACGCTATACTTAAATAATAATACAGAGTATCATAAGTTAGAGATGAGGTTTACCAATATCACTATATCTAGTTGCTCATTTATAGCTTATGTATCATAGCTATATGTTTGCAGTATAGGATTCAGTTGCAGTTTAGTTTTATTTAGTTAGCTGGTTTTTGTGGGAAAATGAGTTTACTATTGCTAATGGCAACATGTGGATCTACTTGATGATAGTTGATACATTTAGAGAGACATGTATGTATGGGGCTGCGTCAGTAGTCTGGTGTCCTTTTAGCCCAAAAACTGGCGCAGCCCTGTTCTGTAGATGTATGAGCAGACACACTCCAAAAGTAGGCGCATATTGCGGCACCCGCAGCACTTTGAAATGCGCCGAAGATATGGGGCGTGTCGCACCACAACCGGATGAGTCTACACATTTATGACTGGAGAATGGCAAAAATAGGCGCATTACTGCTGGAACAGCCAGACCAAGTTAAAAGTGGTTTGCCTGAGTTGTCGTAGTGGAGTGCATTCTACACTACTTTAAAGCTATTTAGAACTGGCCTCTATGCGCCTAGATCATACATGCCCCCCTTGATGTCTTGCTGAAGCACATGCTAGGGCTTTGCTCAGGAAGACTAACATATTTGATGGACATAAAATAGCCCCTTACAGACAAGTAGTCCTGATCAGAACAGGGCAATGCTGACTCTTTTACAATGTGTAACTCAGAATTATGTGACCCCACCATTCATTTAAAGTTACAGGATGCAATAACAATGTGTAGCTGATGAACCATTTGCATTTAATACATCCCAGGAGGGAATCGCTTTACAGGATAAGAAATTGCTCTAGTGTAGAAAAGCCTTTAGAATTCTTTCATGAGAACAGATTTAGCACCACCGTCCCCTTGTCTACATTGCAGTGCACTATGTTAAATGTCCTGGTATGTAGATCAAACACCCATCTGTGCAGGTAGCGCTATAACTTTAAAACATATTTCTTGTTTGTACAGATTTTTCTACATTAGTTCATCTTTAGGCAGGTATATAGTTACTTTTAAGCCTCTGTACATTATTACACAACATTTTCCTGTTGTTCTTCAGGGGTCCCGAAACATACAATATTAATTGGTTCTATGATGACCATTGTATGTTGAAACCATAACTCTATGGAAAACTGGTAATTGGTTTTGAGGCATGAAAATGTCACTAAACCTAATTTAAAATGAGGATTAAAGAAAATGAAGCAGATCCTAATCCAGATAAAGCAATTACTTCTATGTAACATCAGAATGAGCTGCTGACAATCACTTTCTATGATGAGGATAGGATCTTCTTTGGGTCATGTACTTTATACACAAGGTACCAGATAAAAAAGAAATGTGGCCATCCTGACCTGGTGCCAATAGGAGCTGCTCATCTCGGTACATGTAAAAAGCAGTATAAAACATGTAGTACCACACTGTACTGTAGAGAGGGGCTACTAGATCACTGCATAGTTACATAGAACTTTAAAAAAAAAAACATGTCCATCTTCAACCAAGGATGGGGAAAGATGTGGATGAAGGGAGGGGGATAGGGAATTTTTTAGCTTTGTTTCCCCTACTGATGAAAACTTTGGAACCCATAAGGCAAGAACCAATTTGCCCTAAGGCCCGATTCACACAACTTATTCAAGCCGTAATTGTGGGATGGATACCACAATGAAATGTCTGTACTGTAGTATACACAACACAGTTTTTTTTCCGGTCGCTTTTAAGATCCGGCGGATTTTAAAACTTGTTGCATATTCCGTTGGATTCCCACACATTCAGTGTACGGAGCCGACGGCAAATCCGAAATCTGGATGCGGCTTTTAGCACAAATCTGCGTCAGAAAGAGCGGTCAAGCAATGTTAACATGCCATCGGATTTTGGACGACACTTCTACATTGCTGTGTAGACACAGCCTAAAAGTGCAGGTCTCCTGATATGGGACACAGAGCTGCCGTCTCTGCCCACCCCCCCCCCCCCCTCTGTTCCTATAGATATGCTCCAGATAATGACCATAAAGCAATGGTGTGCATGAATAAGATTCACATATGTTTAAGGGAGAACATTAGTCATGATCCTTTGTGATCAGTTTTTCTACTTTAAAAATGATGACTGAAGAATGATTCTGATGCGTGACTGTGACCGTTGTTGATGTCCTAAGATAAACCTTATATTTCTCAATTATTATTATGATACGTTATTGAAAAGAAAAAAAACAAGAATCCTCTGGCCACTAGAGGGCATCTTTGAACGCTGAATTTGTAGAAGTCATTTCCCATTGTATATCAAGTATTTCCTCTACAAGTTGTGCATTTTCTTTAGTTATTCCAAACTATGCTGGGCAGCAGGAGGAGAGTCCTATAGAGCTATACCTACAGCTGCTCTTTACTGTGCAAAAATTATTCCAGAACAATTAGACACTTTTTCAATTTGTGATGACTTTTGGGCACTCTGATGATATCTGAACTGTTAGGACGTATGACTGCAATAGAGGGAGGATGTTCTTAAAGGGGTTGTCTCGTTAAAACAGTTGGTCTCCTTTTATGCTGGTTGCCAAACAGAGCTTGGGTGTATCTTCACTCTGCAGACACGCCCCCAAAGTCTGCACGTGAGAATTCTGTGTGAGCTGGGGGAAGGGAGAGGTTCTCAGCTGTGATTGGAATCATTGGAAGTGAAAAGCTAAGTGTAACTTGATAGTTTATATCTACATTTCTCGCTCACTCTACATACTTTGTAACTAGAATGGGCATTCAGGACTTTGGAAAAGATGGGTGATTTTTTTTTCTCTGTCTCTCTCTCTTACACAGTGATATATCCTGCAGATTATTACACCTCTGACCTCTACAGATCTGCAGAACAAAACTATACACTTTATCTGTTTGTGTGTACATGGGACTGCATATCTGTATCACAAGTGGTTTATGTGGAACCTGGCATCTGTCTCACAAGTTTTTTTACGTTGGACTGCACAGTACAGCTGTGTTCTGTTTCTGATTCATGCACAAAATTGTTTTACATGGGACTGCACAGTACAGCTGCGTTCTCGCTGTATGTAATTTACATGGGACTGCACACCTTACATGGGACTGCTGTGTTCTCTCTGTTTTGTGTGGAACTGCACATGAGATTTACGTGGGTTTCCTGATGTAAGACTGCACATCTTACATGTTACTGCTATGTTTTTTCTCAACCTATTCACTACAGCAACTTAGCCTGCACTTTCTTGTCTACGACTTGGGTGGGACAGAATACTCAGCCGACAGCCAGTAATGCTTTAGCTGGGCGTAACCCGACCTGGGCTCAAACACCATTACTAAGCACAAATAAAGCAGCCCATTCTCTTAAACCATAGCACTTTACTAATGGTAACCAAGGATGTACATGCTTAGATTTTTGGTCCCCTCATTTTAAACTATGATCTTCGTAGTGAAACATCCCCCTTTAATTTTCAGGAGCTAAGTCCAACATACCTCTCCTTATTAGCATCCACTGGAAACGGTAGCATCTGTTAATTTCAGTAGAACCCAGAACACATTGCTTTCAATATTGTTTCTGGTCTGTTCACTTATGTACTCTGGACAAAATTCTCCTCACCAGCTGGTGGAGCTGGCCCTAGAAAAAGTTGCCTATACCAGATTTAATAGAGGGGTGTCTTCCGTTGAGACCTAAGGGTAAGTTCACACGGCATGTTTGGTCCGTTTATAGATGTATGTTTTGATCCGTGTTTCAAACCCTAAACGGACCCATACACGCATTTAACAATGTGCAGTGTATTGTACATTGCCTTCAGTGTAAAAATCACATAGGCATTCAGACGAGTGATCGCCGATGTGTTTTACATGCGTCTTTGTGATGCGTCATTCGGATCCATTCAAAGATTGACATGTCAATTCTTGATCCGGTTCATTCAGCAGACACCCTATTTAAAACTATAGGGTGCGTTTCTGCTGCAGCAGAAATGCACACAAACACGCACCTGCGTGTTGGATGCGATTTACGCAGAGATTTTGAACGTGTTTTTAGGATCCAAAACGCTGTTTGTACATACCCTTAGGGCTATTGCAGGGAGCCTTTAAATAACATATCATGATTTCCATTAATTACGTGTTTGACTATTCACATGTTTACCAGCTGGAGCTTCATGAGACATGAACTGAAACCCTTGGTTGGTCTTCCACTTTACATGAGTCAGCAACTCTCAGTAGGAGCCACAGCTTCTGACAGCAACTTTCTCCGTCAAAATCTGTTGTTTGCCCCTGAGTCCTAGGATGGTTGGCTCATTCACATTCGGTGTCAGGTGGTATATATTCTGGGAGCTTTCCCAGAACAATTGCCAAATTTACTCTGTAATGGCCACACCTCCAAAACCACTGGGTTGTAATATGAAGACATTAGGGTATTCTGAGTTAGTTGCCAACCCTGACATTAGTGACACAAGTAATACTTCTGAATGATTGCAGTCAAAGCACGCCCATCTCTTCTATGATTCTGCCTTGCTTTCTACTCTAATAGCAGGAGCTTAAAGCAATTCTCGATTAAAGTCTTTTTGGAACCAGCTGATTGCTCAGGATCTAGCTTTAGAAGCTTGTCGTCTACCCAGTATATTATATGTATGTCCTAATAGGGTTTGAGACTACCTCTTTAAGCTTGCCATATACATAGAATGGATATTGTCAAAAATGACCAATTTAAGCTGGTTAAAAAATACTTTATAAAATATAGTAGTTTTTTCTTTTTTAAAAAGTTGAACACTAGTTGTAAACTTTCTTCTTTTTTTTTTTAACTGTATTTTATTAGAGTTTTACCAAAATATGTAAGCAAATATATTTAACATGAAGATATCCGGTCATATAACACCATAACATACAGCCGATATGCAATAAGAAATAGGTAAATAGGCAAAATACCCACAATCTTGAAATAGCTGGCTACAGCAGTACCTAATTTGAAGACTTAACCATCTGTTTATGCAAGTTGCAGCATGACATTGCAGTTTCTAAGTCGATGGAGCAAAACCAACAGTAAAATCCCAGTAAATTCACACATGCTACATTTTTTACCATCCATGTGAATATGATTTGATGTATACTGCAAGTGAATCAGGGTTCCAATAAGTAGGGACATGTAAAGTGGTGAAAAAAGTTTATAAAGAATAAAATATTTTTATGAAAAAAAAATCTCCATAGAATCGTGGGCAATTTTAATGCGGTGTAGCTTCAGCTGTAAAAGAACTTATCTGCAGAACTGAACCTTCCTTTTAAACAAGCAATGGCTGCTTGATTCTGTCATTTGAAGTTTGTGAAAGGACCTGAAAATTGTAAGCATGTAATTGAATTAGGAAAATGCAGCTTAAAGTTTTATGTGCTTTCTGTGATTTGTAATAGGCAAAGAGCTTGTCTGAAAAAGAGATGCATTTATTGCAGACTGTTAATCCTGAAACATATGGCTTTACTTTTCACTCTTATACCTAAAGTATATGGAAACTGTTGCCCAATAGACTAGCAAATTATTTTTCTCTGGTTAGGGAAAAAACATTTTCAGATTCAATGCTGTGCTTTCTGCAGACATAAATATAGCCTATATTGTTCAGTTTCTATATCTGAAAAATTTCAAATTCTCAAATGATAATCATTCTGTGCTAAACAGCTCCATAGTACTTTCTTCATCTACGTGACTGAACCAAGTATGTAGTCTTAAAGAGCACCTGTCATAGTTACATAGTTTGTAAGGCCGAAAAAAGACAGACGTCCATCCAGTTCAGCCTATTTTGCTAAAGTGGAAGGCAAAAACCACATTGAGGTAGAAGCCTCATTTTAGGGAAAAAATTCCTTCCTGACTACAATCTGGCAATCAGAATAAATCCCTGGATCAACGGCCCTTCTCCAGAATCCTAGTAACTATAATTTGTTATATTATTACGCTCCAGAAATGCATCCAGACCCTTTTTGAACTCTATTATTGAATTCACCATGACAAGTTCCTCTGGCAGAGAGTTCCACAGTATCACTGCTCTAACAGTAAAGAATCCCTTTTTATGTTTATGTAGAAACTTTCTTTCCTTAAGACGTAGAGGACGCCCCTTGTTCTGGATAGAGTCCTGGGTATAAATAGATCTCGGAAGAGATCTCTATATTGACCTTTAATATATTTAAACATATGTCCCCCTGAAGCCGTCTTTTCTCTAAACTAAATAACCCTAACCTTGCTAATCTTTCTTGGTATTGTAGTCCACCCAGTCCTTTTATTATTTTCGTTGCCTGTCTTTGTACCTGTTCAAGCTCTACAATGTGTCACGGATGCTCCTGCGACCCTCGTCCCGGGTCGCAGGCGCATCCGTGCCCCGACTCTGAGCGGCGCCCCGTCCCGCACCTCGGGTCCGGGGTCCGCTCACCCCCTGCCGGGTCCCCAGTGACTTACCCGGCCACGCTCCTGCCCCGTCCGTCTCGGCCCCCTCGGCGTGCGCGGCGCCGCCCCTTAGGGCGGCGGCGCCCCGGGCAGTCTGAGATTTTAAAGGGACAGTGGGGCCGGTAATTGGCCATTACCGGGCACTGCTCCTATTTTAGCCCAGCCTCTTCCCAGTGGCCTTTGCCGGATCTTTAGTGCACATGCCTATTGGGAAAGCGTTCCAGAAAGCCTTGTCTTGCCTACCGTGTACCGAACCCATTTGCTTACGTTTACCGACACAAAACCTTGCCGCCTGCCCTTACCTTCTGCCTGTCTACTTCCGAACCTCAGCCGCCCTGCCCTGACCTTCTTGCCTGTCCCCGACTACGAGCCTGACTGCCGATTCTGTACCTCGCCTACCCTTTGGGCCGCCACCGCAGGCAAGCCCCGCCAGTGGTATTTGGGAACTCCCGCCGCAGAAAAGTCCATCCCGCTTTGCGGCGGGCTCTGGTGAATACCGGGACCCCTTAGATTCCACTCCCTGGGGGTGGGTTTTACGCCATCGCCTGGGGTGGTCCAGAGAATCCACCTCCAGACCGTTACAGTAAGATCCGGCCATGGACCCCACCAAGGTGTCCTTGCCGAGCGTCGCCAACATCACCACTGTCGTGGTCAAGCAATCAAAACAGATCACGCAGCAAGCGCAGCAGCTCGAGCAGCTAGCCTCCATGATGCAGCAGCGCATCGCCACTCAGCAGCAGCAGTTGGCTGCAGTGGTTCCTCCCGTGGCGGTCGCTCCAGTTGGTCCTCAGTTCCGCTTGTCCATGCCGACAAAGTTTGACGGGGACCCCAAGGCCTGCAGGGGCTTCATCACCCAGTGCTCCCTTCATGTGGAACTTTGGCTGGTCAGTTCCCTTCGGAAAGATCCAAGGTGGCCTTCGTGGTCAGTCTCCTCTCTGGTAAAGCCCGGGCCCTGGGCAACTCCTCTCTGGGACCGGGGCGATCCGGTCACCGCTGACCTGGTGACATTTCTTCAGGAATTCCGTAGTGTCTTCGAAGAGCCTGCCCGCACTTCGTCTGCTGACACCGCCCTGTTGAACCTGCAGCAAGGGAACGCCTCCATGGGAGACTACGCCGTGCAGTTCCGCACACTGGCATCGGAGCTAGCTTGGAACCATGCAGCGTTGTGCGCCACATTTAAGAAGGGCCTCTCCAGCCAGATTAAGGATGCCCTCGCTGTCCGGGACTCTACGTCTTCTTTAAGCGAGCTCTTCCATTTGGCTAACCGGATTGATATCCGCTTCGCAGAGAGACGTGAGGAGCTCCGCCAAGAGCAAGAACCAGTCCTACCACGCCACCTATCCCGTCCTGCTCCGGTGATGCTACGGCCTCCACAGCCTCCTTCCCAGTGAGCCGTGGAAGAGACCATGCCTGTGGATAGAGCCCACCTGACTCCGCAGGAACTTGACCAACGGCGTAAGGAAAACCTATGTCTCTACTGTGGCAGCCCTGAACATCTCCTCAGGGGTTGCATGCTCCGTCCGCGGCGGCCGGGGAGACGAGCGCACCTAGGCTACGTGGGAGAGGCGTCCCTAGGGGTGTGCAGTCTCTCCCCTCGCCTGAACATACCGGTCCTGGTCGGCACGGAAGCCGAGACCCACTTTTAAGCTTCAGCCTTCCTGGACTCCGGTTCGGCTGGGAACTTCTTGGACGCTGCCGTGGTGTCTCAACACAATCTTCCCAAGGTTCTCCTGGAGAAACCCCTATCCATCTCCTCCGTCAGCGGGGAGATCCTCAGCGATCTAGTCCGTTACCGTACGGAGCCACTGTTCCTTCAAATTGGAGCACTGCATAAAGAGAGACTGTCGTTCTTTGTGTTACCCCGGTCTTCCTCGTCCATCCTATTGGGTCTTCCCTGGTTGCAGCAACATGCCCCGGTGCTTGACTGGCAGACGGGCGAAGTTTTGCGATGGGGCCCAGAGTGTCGGTCTCGCTGTTTGGTGGCACCTCGCCCGGTGCTTACCGCTTCTCCGGTACCGTCTAAAGCTCTAGCGGGTCTCCCCGCGTCATATCGTGAGTTTTCTGATGTCTTTTCCGAGAAGCAAGCAGAGACCTTGCCGCCACATCGTCCGTATGATTGCCCGATTGATCTTCTGCCCGGTACCAGTCCTCCTCGGGGCAGAGTCTACCCCTTATCTGTTCCTGAGACTCAAGCCATGTCTGAGTACATCCGGGAGAATCTTCAGAAAGGATTTATTCGAAAGTCCTCTTCTCCCGCGGGAGCAGGATTCTTCTTCGTGGAAAAGAAGGACGGCTCCTTACTGCCCTGCATCGACTACGGGGGTCTGAACAAGATCACGGTAAAAAACCGGTACCCTCTACCGTTGATCACGGAACTATTCGACCGTCTACAGGGCGCAAGGGTCTTTTCCAAGTTGGATCTGAGAGGGGCCTACAATTTGGTCCGAATCCGCAAGGGCGATGAGTGGAAGACGGCCTTCAACACCAGAGACGGTCACTTCGAGTACCTGGTGATGTCTTTCCGACTGTGTAATGCGCCTGCCGTCTTCCAGGATTTTCGTTAATGATGTTTTCCCGGGATCTTCTCAAATACCTGTGTCGTGGTCTACCTGGACGACATCCTGATTTTACACTCCTGATCTTGAGACTCACCGCCTTCAGTCCGCCAAGTGCTACAGCGCCTACGAGCTAATCACTTGTATGCCAAATTGGGAAGTGCCTCTTCCATCAAGTTCAGCCTTCCGTTCCTGGGTTATATTACCCTCGGACCAAGGGCTACGGAGGGGACCCAGCCAAGTTGTCAGCCGTATTGCAATGGCCACCCCCAGTGGGCCTGGGCCTTTACAACGGTTCCTGGGCTTCTGCAACTTTTACGGCAGTTTTTTCCGCACTTCTCCACGCTGGTGGCTCCCATTGTGGCCCTTATGAGGAAGAACGCCAATCCACGGAGCTGGCCTTCCGAGGCGAGGAAGCGTTCTCCCCCCCCGCTAAAAACGGCCTTTGCCTCTGCGTCCATCCTGTCGCGGCCAGACCCAGAGAAAAACCCCTTTTCCCCTTAAGTAGACGCCTCATCGGTAGGCGCTGGCGCAGTCCTCACGCAAAAAGGGCCCACAGGCCAAAAAAAGTCACTTGTGGCTTCTTTTCTAAAACCTTTTCACAGGTGGGGAGGAATTACACCATTGGAGATCGGGAATTATTAGCCATAAAACTGGCCCCCGGAAGAATGGCGATATTTGCTGAAGGGGGGCCCCGGCATCCCATTTGTATCTACTCGGATCATAAAAACCTCCAGTACCTCCAGATGCCCAGCGACTTAATCCACGCCAGGCTAGGTGGTCGCTTTTCTTCTCCCGCTTTAATTTTTAGATTCATTTTCGCCCCTGCCGAGAAAAACGTGAAGGCTTGATGCCCTCTCCCGTGCCTCCGACGTGGTGGTGAAGAAGCGATCCCAGAGCACTAAACCCCGGAACGCCTTATCTCCGCAGCCCTGTCGACCTCCAGAATGTCCACCGGGGAAGACATAAAAGTCCGCCTTGCTCCGTAGGCATATCCTGAAGTGGGGTCACTGCTCAATGGTGGCCCGGGCATTCCGGTGCCCCCAAGACCCTTTCTCCTGATTTCCCCGGGACTATTGGTGGCAGGACCCCTCCAAGGACGTTAAAGAGTTTGTCCAGGCGTGTACCTCCTGTGCTCGCAACAAGGCTCCTCGCCACAAGCCGGCAGGTCTCTTGCACCCACTGCCCATCCCTACGCAACCATGGTCTCACGTAGCGATGGACTTCATAACCGACCTACCCCCCTTCGTCCAGTAATACCGTTGTGTGGGTGGTGGTAGACCGTTTTCTAAAATGGCACATTTTGTCCCCTTGCCAGGTCTGCCTGGCCGAGCTATTTTTTATCCACATTTTTCGTCTGCACAGTCTCCCTCTCCAAATCATCTCTGATCGGGGGTTGCAGTTCGTTTCTAAATTCTGGCGGGCCCTTTGCGCTAAACTCCAGATGAAGCTTGACTTCTCCTCGGCTTACCACCCTCAGACGACTGGCCAGGTGGAGAGAATGAATCAAGTTCTGGGATGTTACCTGCGCCATTTCGTGTCTGCACGGCAAAATGACTGGCCAACCCTTTCTTCCTTGGGCGGATTTTTCATATAATTCCCTAGAGGGCAGAGTCCCTGGGTGCTCTCCCTTCTACGTTGTGGGACGGCCGAAATCCCCGCCCACCTCTCCCCCCGCTAGCATCCTCTTCCGAGGTCCCAGCTGCTGACTCTCTGGGCCAGGCCAGGGGGAGCGTTGGGTCCCTGACTCGCCACTCCCTGGTCCGTGCGTCTGACCGCATGCAGGCGCAGGCAGATAAATGAAGAAGCCCTCCTCCTGTCTTCTCCCCGGGTGATAAGGTGTGGCTGTCAAACCAGATATGTCCGCCTCAAAATCCCCTCCTACAAACTGGGACCCCGCTTTGTAGGACCCTTCGAGGTCCTGAAGCGCATAAACCCGGTGGCCTATAAACTCCGGCTCCCCCCTACCATGCGCATCCCGAACTCCTTCCATGTCTCGCTACTAAAACCCCTGGTCCTTAATCGCTTCTCTCAGAAGGCAGTCCATCCTCCGTCTGTGGCTGATGCCGCTAATGTCTTTGTGGTTAAAGAAATCCTGGGTATGAGGAGGACTAGAGGGAAACGATATTTTCTAGTCGACTGGAAGGGGTTCGGGCCCGAGGAAAGATCGTGGGAGCCGGAGGAGAACATCCTGGACCGCAGCATTATTCAGAAATTTCTCCACTCTAAAAAGAAGGGGGGACCCAAGAGGGGGGGTACTGTCACGGATGCCCCTGCAACCCTCGTCCCGGGTCGAAGGCGCATCCGTGCCCCGACTCTGAGCGGCGCACCGTCCCGCACCTCGGGTCCGGGGTCCGCTCACCCCGCTGCCCGGGTCTCCAGTGACTTACCCGGCCTCGCTCCTGCCCCGTCCGTCTCGGTCTCTCGGCGTGCGCGGCGCCGCCCTTAGGGAGCGCGCGCGCCGGCAGTCTGAGATTTAAAGGGACAGTGCGCCGGTAATTGGCCATTACCGGGCACTGCTCCTATTTTAGCCCAGCCTCTTCCCAGTGGCCTTTGCCGGATCTTTAGTGCACATGCCTATTGGGAAAGCGTTCCAGGGAAAACCTTGTCTTGCCTACCGTGTACCGAACCCATTTGCTTACGTTTACCGACCACGAACCTTGCCGTCTGCCCTTACCTTCTGCCGGTCTACGTTCACGAACCTCAGCCGCCTGCCCTGACCTTCTTGCCTGTCCCCGACTACGAGCCTGACTGACGATTCTGTACCTCGCCCCTACCCCTTTGGGCCCCCACCGCAGGCAAGCCCCGCCAGTGGTAATGACCTGGTGGACTCCCGCCGCAGCAAGTCCATCCCGCTTTGCGGCGGTCTCTGGTGAATACCGGGTCCCTCTTAGATTCCACTCCCTGATGTGGACTTACGCCATCACCTGCGGTGGTCCAGAGGATCCACCTCCAGTCCGTTACAGACCGTTTCCTGTGCACTGGTGACCAAAACTGTACACAATATTCCATGTGTGGTCTAACCAGTGACTTGTCATCTTACTGAATTTTAGGCTTATCACCAAAATTTTTTTATTTTGTAGTAAATAACTATGGCAAAGATAAGGATTGTGCAATACATTTTTACAGATGTATATACATTTACCTTTCTGTGAAATTTTCAGAATAAACCTTACCTGTTTTAGGTCAATTAGGATTTCCAAAAATGTTTATATTTGCCAAATTCCAGAATAATGAGAGTGAGAGATTTTTTTTAAGGGATTTTTATTACTTTCTGCAAAGTCAGAAGTTTACATACACTAGGATTACTATCCCTTTAAACAATTTGGGATAGTCCATATGATGAGGTCATATCTTTGGAAGCTTCTGGTTTATTGGCAACATCTTAGTTAATTAGAGACACATATGTGGATGTATTTTAATGTACAACAGAAAGGGAAGATCTCTCCCTAAGGAGAGCACCGAACGAACGGCTTGTAGAGTTTTTGTTTTGCCTTTTCGCCCTCTACTTAGCATCTGCATATCACAAGGCATTATGGGAAAGGGGCTGAGAAGCCCACAGCGCCCTCTGTTGGTTGTAACAAATCCTCAATTTGCTTTTGACCCACCGAGTCTTGAGAAAGCAAAAAGGATTTTTTAGCCAAGCCAGTATCTCTCATCTACAGACAACGCTGTTTCGGGATTTTTGTCCCTCTCAGTGCAGAGTAGAGAAGATACTGGCTGGCTGTGTGGGAGGCATCGGGTAGCTCAGGAAGGGAAGCTCTCTCCTTAAGGAGAGCACCGAACGAACGGCTTGTAGAGTTTTTGTTTTGCCTTTTCGCCCTCTACTTAGCATCTGCATATCACAAGGCATTATGGGAAAGGGGCTGAGAAGCCCACAGCGCCCTCTGTTGGTTGTAACAAATCCTCAATTTGCTTTTGACCCACCGAGTCTTGAGAAAGCAAAAAGGATTTTTTAGCCAAGCCAGTATCTCTCATCTACAGAGGATTTGTTACAACCAACAGAAGGCGCTGTGGGCTTCTCAGCCCCTTTCCCATAATGCCTTGTGATATGCAGATGCTAAGTAGAGGGCGAAAAGGCAAAACAAAAACTCTACAAGCCGTTCTTAAGGTGCTCTCCTTAAGCAGAGATCTTCCCTTCCTGAGCTACCCGATGCCTCCCACACAGCCAGCAGTATCTTCTCTACTCTGCACTGAAGAGGGACAAAAATCCCGAAACAGCGTTGTCGGTAGATGAGAGATACTGGATTGGCTACAAAATCCTTTTTGCTTTCTCAAGACTCGGTGGGTCAAAAGCAAATTGAGGATTTGTTACAACCAACAGAGGGCGCTGTGGCGCTGTGGGCTTCTCAGCCCCTTTCCCATAATGCCTTGTGATATGCAGATGCTAAGTAGAGGGCGAAAAGGCAAAACAAAAACTCTACAAGCCGTTCGTTCGGTGCTCTCCTTAGGGAGAGATCTTCCCTTCCTGAGCTACCCGATGCCTCCCACACAGCCAGCCAGTATCTTCTCTACTCTGCACTGAAGAGGGACAAAAATCCCGAAACAGCGTTGTCTGTAGATGAGATATACTGGCTTGGCTAAAAAATCCTTTTTGCTTTCTCAAGACTCGGTGGGTCAAAAGCAAATTGAGGATTTGTTACAACCAACAGAGGGGGCTGTGGGCTTCTCAGCCCCTTTCCCATAATGCCTTGTGAAATGTACAACAGAAGCACACTGCTTCTGTGTGTAACATGAAAATAAAATGAAAGTCTAAAGAAATCAGCCAAGATATCAAGAAAAGAATTGTGGACTTGCACAAGTCTGGGTGAAATTTCCAGATACGTGAAGGTGCCCCGTTCATCTGTACCAACAATTATACACAAGTACAAACAGGATGCGAACGTCCAGCCATCATACCGTTCAGGAAGGAGAAAGGTTTTGTGTCTCAGAGATAAACATGCTTTGGTCCGACATTTGCATATCCAAAACAGCAGGTTATGAGCCAGCTCATGCACCAAATTCAAAGTCCGCAGTCGGGAACATTAAAAGATGTCCGTAGACTTTATTGATCCACTTAAAACTCCAATAGTGGAAACATTTTCACAAATTCCTACCAACTAGTGTGAGAAGCTTGTGGAAGGATATCCAAAATGTTTGTCCAAATTCATAAAGTGTAAGGGCAATGCTACCAAATACTAATGAAATGTATGTAAACTTTTGACTTTGCAGAAAGTAATAAAAATGCCTTAAAATATTCTCTCTCATTATTCTGGCATTTGGCAAATATAAATAATTGTGGTTTCTAATTGACCTAAAACGGGTAAGGTTTATTCTGATTTCATGTCAAATAGTGAGAAAAACATGCATATGTGACGTTGTATATAGTGTATGTAAACTTCTGATTTCAACTGTATGTACTGTATTGTGTATAAAGTATAGTATGGAGGAAATTAGGACAGGTTTACTAATATCGAGCATAAATTTAGCCAAGGCAGTTTGGGGCTTGTATTGTTTTAACCACACTTAGATATGTAACATGCACATTCTACTTGCACTTTAGGTACCAAAAATAGTATCCCATTGTTTTCTATGGGATCACGCACCACTAGTGCACATGGTGAATTTTCTTCGTGCATCATTTGATGAGTTAGGGGATGCGTAAAAAAGAAATAAACACCAGTGCATGTTAATTTTTCATGCGCAACTCATTTTACACATGTACTTTTATAGGGGAGAGTCAGTAGGAATTGCAGAACAAATGTACCATATTGTGAATGTACTTTGTTGACACATAATTTGGTGCTTATTTTGATGCATAATGCGTTATAAAACACATTAAATAAAATGGCGTTGGCTGTGCTGAAAATCGTATACATGTGCATCAGAAATACGCACCAAAAGAAGCATGAAAAACTCTGTTTCTTCTGTGAAGTGTGTGCATATTTTATTGCGAAATAAAATAGCTTTAGGTCGCATCCCCACAGCAGAGAACAAATACCTGTCGGATTATCCAACCAGCATTTGCTCTGTTTTGCAGCCGTGCACATGGCCATGGAGGGACGTTTTTTTCTCCGCTTTTTACAGATAAAAACCCTTCCCCTTGCATTGAGATGATCATTGTCCGCCCGGTTTTTCAATGTTTTTCGGACTGCCAGCGGTCTAAAAACCGCCCGGCGGAAAACCCATGCAGTGGGCACCGCTACACAGGTTTTCCATAGAAGTCTATTATAAAGTTTGACAGACAGTTTACAGACAGATTTCAAAACTGAAAACCGCCTGTAAAACCGCCCAAAAACCCTTGCCGTGGGGACAAGCCCTAAGGCTATGTTCACACGGCTTAAACTGGGACGTATCTCGCCCCGTATTTCACGCTGTACTGCGCGAAATACGGGGCGAGATACGTCCCAGTCATTATGGTAATCCACAGTTCTCATAGAGAACTATGGATTACGTCTCCTCTCCCCGCTCGCACAATACAGCGAGCGGGGAGAGAAGTGACATGTCAATTATTCACGGCGTATACGCACTGTCCCGCTCCCGCCCCGCCTCCGTACACATGGCGTAATTGGGGAACAAAATACATCCCGCAATTACACCGTGTGAACCTTGACCAGGGGTTGGTTAACACGGGGTATATGCAGGGCGTAATTACACCCCGCAATTACGCCGAGTGGCCGGGGGCGGGGGGCCGGCACCTCGTCGACCCATAGACTTGCATTACCAGCAGCACGTATAGGCCGCTAGTAATTCACATGTCAATTATCTCCCCCCTCGGCGTATTCGCCGAGCAGGGAGAGGAGAAGTAATCCATAGTTTTCTATGAGAACTGTGGATTACCGTAATGACTGAGACGTTTTCAGCCCGTAATTTGCGCACTCCGGCGCGTAATTACGGATTGAAATACGTCCAGTTTTAAGCCGTGTAAACATGGCCTAAGAGTGCTTTACATTTTTCACAGTGCCTCATGTTATGTGATACATTTAGCACATCTTTAGACTTGTTTAGCCTTTAATACTAACTATTGGCACCAAATATACCTCACAATAAAGAACAAATTTACTAGTAAATGTTCTCTGTTTTCTGTTTGCAAACCTCTGTATTTATACCACACAATACTTATTTTTGTGTCATAACTATTACATTTAGTAAAAACGGCTACCACAAGTTTGAGTAGATGACTTGAAATGCACTACCAGATATTATTATGAACTGCTGTATAAATGGCTTCGGTCCTTTGTGTGTATATAGAAGTACTAACACATTTCTTTTTTATTTTTCCATTTAATGGCCCTTTTAATTCCTGTTTGTTCCATATGAGGTAGTTTTCTTCTAGCGCATTCTGTAGCCGTTCATTTATCACTTTTACAAGTTGAGCTCCATCACAATCAGCTTCCCTCTGTCCTCCCCAGACTGTCAGAAAACCCAAACACAGTAAAGAATGTGAGCTGAAGCTGTCCACAAAGAGCTGCTATAAAACTTGAAAATAAAATATGATATATTAAGTAGCTGTTGAGCCTCACTCAGGGAACTCAGGTCATTACAGGTCAGACACTGGAAATCAAGTCTGGACTGCAAATGTAAGCTATTCAGGCAGCAGTCTAAAACCTGCCTCAAAGGGACGGAGGCCTTTTACTCCTAAGGCTGAGGGCGAGGAAAATAAACAGTTGGTTAAATGGTTTCTGATGGAAGGTAAAACTATCTACCGGCTTGTAGTGGTAGTTCAGGGTTGTGGAGCAAAGCTGTACTAATCATTATGAAACATCCCCATCATCTTTATCATACAATGTTTTCTTCTAGGTCTTGATCATACACTATGTATTGGCATATGTACAATACAAATATTAAAGCATGCTACCATTGATGTACTGTTGCAGAAATTTAGGTGAAGTTTCAAAGCTCTGAGTCCAGTCTCTACTTAACTGTGGGATTTAAATTATTGATGTACGTTTCCTCCAAAGGGAGAGGAAACTTTTAACAAACAAAAAAAAAAAAATACTAGAATGTATAAACCTAGGGTAAAGATAAAATATTACTTTTATTTTTATAACCATTTATCTCAAAATTAGATACCCTAAAAATATCCCCTCTACAAAAATGGGGAAATCGCCCCGATAAAGGTGCCCCCAATCCAGAACCTAAACTGCCAAACCCCTAACTTACCCTAACAAGATACACATAACAGGATACATATAACAATACAAAGACACAAGGCCAAAAAGAAAAAGGGAAACCAAAAAAGTGCTCAAAGGTGCAATACACTATTAACCCATGAAAAACATCTCAGAAAAAAGCATATCAAAAAGTTCCGACGCGTTTCCCCTATAATTAAGGGGTTCATCAGGGAACCTGCAAACATTAAGGCTATGTTCACACGGTGTATTTGCAGGGCATGAAAGCAGGGAGCGTCTCTAAAGTTTACTTAAATAATAACATTACAACAGTGGATTCTCTATACAGCAGGCAGCCTCATACACTGCACTTTCTCCCTAAGCCCTTGCAAGCTCCTTCATGTTCCCTGTCATCAGATAAGAAGTGCAAACACGCAAGCACAGCCAGATCAGCTCCTGTCAGTGTCCTGGTCTTGTCTAATGTAAACTTTCAGGAAACTAAGGAGGACTCAGCAATGCTGTAGCTCTCACAGGCTTCACTTTTTGTAATCACATATATTTAGAAAAGTGATTAAATACCTATTTTAGACTATCCCACGTCAACATTACATCATGGCAAAACCCCTTTAAGGTTTGCAATAGTGAGAGTATGAGAGGTTGAAACATTACAAAATCATAGTTGCTAAAAATGGTTGCTGTAAAAATAGATAAGTTTCATTGCAGGCCATGAGTGTAAACGGTTGACATGTGAAGTAAAGTGTTTGGAAAAAAATTTTTTTTTGAAGGGGTTGTATCGCCATGCTGTTTCACAGAGCCACAGGCAGCTTCAGACTCATACTTCCTAGTTCGGATGTAAGCGGGTCTATAGCAGGGATTGGCATGTCAGCTCGTTATTCGTTGCTGATTCTGATACAGTGTTATGAGCGCAGGAAATTTATAAACTGTAGTGCTCAAGTCTACACAGGTCTAAAGAGTTAAAGCTTGTCACTAACTTAAAAGGGTTTTCTCACCACAATGGTTAGCTTTTAACATGTAGGGAAAAGTAAAGACTATTACCAATTACATTGTTGTTTTGATTTTGCTTTGTTTAGAAGTTAAGATTTTATCTATTGCTTGTGTACATAAGTTTCTCTAGGTTACCTACCACCATCCTGCTCTCTCTTACCTAATTGCTCCAAGCTGCTGTCAGACCATATTGAGTCATTCCCTTCTGAGTTTTATTTGTAGCACAGGAGCTTGTTTATCTAAGCTAATGACAAGTTTTAACCCTTAAGGTATGTTCACATGGCTTATTTTGGCGCACATTCCGCCGCGTATTTCGCCATGTATTGCACACTATACACGGCGAAATGCGTGCCACAATTACGGTAATTCATACCTCATAGAGAGCTATGGGTTATGCGTCGTATTGTACGCGCCAGGGGAGAATTAACATGTCAATTGTTCGCGGCGATTACGTGCCGCGAACAATGCATGTCAGTGGGGCCGGCGGGCTGTACCATAGAACCATACCATAATCATCGTAGCATAGAATATACTGGGAAACCGCAAAAAAAAAATCTAGGTGGGGTAAAATGTGAATTAAAAAAACCTCTTGCGCCATGTTTGTGGTTGTTTTGATTTTACTGCATTAAATTTTCAGTAAAAATGATGTGTTATCTGTATTCTACTGGTTGATCCAAATGTGGCATTGCAAAACATTTATGGTTTTCGTTATGTTTCGGTACCGTAATAATATTCCTAACATTTTCTATTTTTGAAATTTGCGTGGCAGCTCGACTTTCTGTGATCAATCTTTTTTTGTACTAACCACTATGGACTTGAGTAAAGGTGCAATTTTTGCGGGCTGAAGTGTACTTTTTATCATTACCAGTTTGGAATACATGCGACTGTTTTTATTACATTTATTCCAATTTTTAAGGGACATGAAATGACCCAAAAAACCGCAATTTGGCATTTGGAATTTTTTTTTCTTCTATGGAGTCCAGCATACTGGATAAATTATGTTATATTTTAATAGATCGGACTTTTACACACGCGACAATCCCAAATATGTGTAACTTTTTTATCATTTTATTTTTTTTATTTAAAAAATGGCGAAAGTTGGGGTGATTTGAACTTTTTTTTTTTTCACATTTTAAAACATTTTTTTTTTACTTTCACTTTGAGTGCCCCTAAGGTACTTCATCACTAGGGGGCACTGCAATCCCACTACAAAGTACCCTACCGGCACTATGATGTATTCATATGTTGGTAAGGGGTTAAAAAAAAAAAGCGCTTGAACTTTAAGACAGAACTGAAGTGGGCCAAGTCGGCGCCTGACAGCATGATGGATCACTGTTAACAGCTCTGTGAAACTAAATGCATTTGAGCTGGCAGAGTCCACTGTGAAAAGGGGAGCCTGGAAGTCTACATCATGTGTACGCTGGCAGAAGTGTAATAAAGATGCTTGTGTGCTGTGAAGGAGGAGGCTGAAGCAACAAGTAATCACTGTCACACTATGTCCTCAGTGTGCTGTGCCCGCTGCAGGTAATATACAGTGAGAGACTCAGATTAACCTTGTACAAGCAGCTATGCCCTTAGCTCCCACTGCACAGTTGGTATCTCCCACAGAAGGAATCCAAATAGATAATGATCTCTGACTGACAAAGTGAAAGTAAAATCTATGTCCCTGTAATACTGAGGTAAGTCCTCTGATTTGCTGATGACATGTAAGTCTTATAGTTTCATCTGCTATAATTTTTCTGTGTGTGGAGGTGATAGGTACTCTTTAAGCTTACATTACAATAAAAGGCAACAAAAATGGAAAAGCATTATTGAGACAGGTGTGGACAGGAGGTACTTGGGGCAGGGCAAAAGAGGATTGTTGGTTATTCAAGTTTTTTTTTTTTTCTATCTGGTGTGCTACCCCCAAATAACCCTTTTTAAACCTTCAGCAAATTCCTTTAATGACCCACATTAAAAATCTTCACAGATTCAGCAGTAACAGCCATCTGCAGAGAAAACATTTCCAACTTGTCCAATAATTATCTGAACAATGTACTGAATTTCCGTTTTCCACATATGCATGGACTGTTGCTCAGAATGAACAGATGATGTTGCGCTGGTCCAATTATCTTTACATCTGTATTTATCATCAGCCATTCATAACATGTCATGCCTCATCTTTTCTATTCCTTCAGGTTATAAAAATTTCAAGTGATAATTGTATTATTAGCCATTGTTTAGGAGGTAAATAACATTTTAGTTAATTTACCATACTTTGCAGTGTTGCTCACTTGCAGTAAAGGAACCTCCAAGATATTCTTAAAGGGATAGTCATGGCTCATGACTGTTCTTTTTGTAAAGCGGCGCTACCCGTGTTCATGGGTTATGTCTAGTATTGCTCTAGTGGTATTGGCTCCACTGAAGTGAATATGGCTCACCTGCAATACCACACATGGCCTGGTTAGGAGCTGTTTTAGGACACCCCTGAAATGGTAAGCCTGACCTGGAAAAAATGTTAGTAAGTTTTAGGGTATGTTCACACGGCTTATTTTCAGGCGTAATTGCGGCGCACATCTCTCTGTGTATTAAGCGCAATACGCGGCAAGATGTGCGTCGCAATTATAGTAATCCATAGCTCTCATAGAGAACTATGGGTTACGCCTCGTGACCATATGGTACGCGCAGGGAGATAAGTGACATCTCAATAATGCATGTCAATGGGGCTGGCCCTCTCCCACCGTGCTTTGGGAATACGCGCGACTCCTAAAACACCTGGCAGATTGCGGCGCGTACTCTACGCGCCGCAATTATGCCGTGTGAACATATCCTTAGGGCCATGTTCACACGGCTTAACTGCGGGACGTAATTACGTCCCGAAATTACGCCGTGTGGATGGGATGGGGGGCGGGGGAGTGAGCGGGGGGCCGGCACTTCGATGGCCCATTGACTTGCATTACCAGCGGCGCGTATACGCCGCTGGTAATTCACATGTCACTTATCTCCCCCCGCGGCGGATTCGCCGAGCAGGGAGAGGAGACGTAATCCATAGTTCTCTATGAGAACTGTGGATTAGCGAAATGACTGGGCCGTTTTCAGCCCGTAATTAGCACACTTCGGCCCATTTTAAGCCGTGTGAACATGGCCTTAGAGTGTCTGTTTTGATTGTGCCCTGATATATTCCACCTAAACCTTAGTCCATTTATGACGCTCTTGAAACAGGATTATAAATTCAGTAGAGCAGAGGGTAATTTCTGACAGTTCATTTTTATTGTAGGAAAACAGAGAGTCCAGTCATCTAGACCAAATCCAACTGTCAGATAAATAACATAAAAGAAAATATCTGATTGGTTGCCAGAAAGCCTAATGTTTCAACACTAAGACAAAATGGTGACATGGATACAGAAGGCTTGACCTGTAATATGGACTGTAGATAGGAATGAGATATTTTTTCTAAAACACACGGAGGGGACTTAAGTGATCTTGTTGTTCTCCACAAAGCCCAATAGCTACTAGATATCAGTTACTGTCACATTCCTTCAGTTCAGCAAAAAATTTTTTCAAGAATTCTGTTTAAAATTGTTTTAGAACTTGCCAAAATGTAGAGCGTTACAAACTGTTCGATCTTTTCAGGTGACATTAGCACATGCTTTTCTACATTGTATGTGTTTTCATTGGACGTGGTACAATTTTGTCTGTCTTTCAATCCATTGAAACCTGTGATTTATGAAGGGGCACAGGTCATGAGTTTATTATGCCGAAAATCACAATATCTGTTTTGTTTAAAAAAATTTAGTGAGTCAAACACGTTGAAAGACAAACAGATGAAGAATTTAAGAAAGCCTTTGGAACGCTTCATTTGTTTGTTTTGTTACAAAACGGAAATGTGAAATGTATGAGTTCTGGGCAGAAATCCATAAGTATTAAAATATTGTACGTAAGATATACAATAAATACGTCTTATGGGGTCTGTTTAGTGTTATAAATCAAAACCCAGCTATTTTGTGCTTAGCTGCACAGGTTAAACACATCCACCTTACTCTAGTTTGTTTAGTAAAATAACTTGAACAGGAGGCTTCCGATTTCTAGCCTTAAGAAAATAGTTAGTTTAGTCGGCTTCCGTTTTTAAATGAATAAGAAAGGAATGTTCTGAATGGGGCATTTACAGAAAATTAGCGCAAAGTAATAAATGGAGAGGTTGGCTAATGCAACGTTCTTTAGAAAATGTTGTGGTTTTAGACCGGATTCACACACTGCTGTTTTGGGAAAAAAAGCAGGTGTTTTTTTTTGTTTTGTTTTTTGACATCTTCATAGTCAACTAACATTATTATGACGACTTCCTACTTCCAATGACGGCAACGCGTAGCTCATGAAAGGAGTCATGTGTGGTGAGCTGGCTTAGTGGGTATATAATGTGTCCGATAGACTGTCTGTATACATATCCCTTGTTGCTGTCATGCAACCTCCCTTTTTGAATGTACAGCGCCCTGGAATCAATGGCACTTTAAAATAAATAATGCATATAAAGGGCAATTTATCAGAGTTTCATAAAAGGACGATTATTTGGCAATCAGGCCAAAGTTGGCAGTATATCTGAAATTGCAAAGTTGGAGAAGAGTTGACCACACATGACTTCTTTCGCTCCTGTGGTGAAAGTGTATCCAGAGTGGACAAATAACACTATTGTGAATAAGTGACATGCAAACTTCAGAGCACCACTACAATAATAATGTTCATTCATTTATATGTTGTAATAGCTATTTGAAAAGCCTTTCTAGGTAGCCATTCTTTTAGAATTCCAACTGAGGTACTAAGCGCGGCGCTGGCCGACACAGACGCTGGAGGAGGGGAGCGGTGAGGTAAAGGGGAGTCAGAAGCGAGTCCTGACAAGCGAAGCGTAGAGCTGTGTGAGTCTCCTGACTTGTCTATTTCATCTTTTCACTAAAACAGTTCAGGGTTTTGATCCAATCACTGATTTTCTTTAGAGAAATGACCCCACAGAGTTGTTATTTTAACATCTTCCGTGATTTGATCAACTCCCTTAGGGATTTGATCCCTAGTTTCATCATTTCCCTGCAACAGCAAGATCTTTAACATAAAAAGTAATCCTTGTTGTGAGACCACCCCTTTAAGACCGGAAAGAGACACCCCACATAGTCAGCACCGGAACAAAGGTGAGTGAGTATGTGGTGTTTTTTTTTTTTTCTTCAGAACAGCAGTACCTGTAATGTATTTAAAAAAAGAATACAAACGGACAACCCCCTTTAATCTGATTTAAGTCATTTGTTTTTGTTTGGGCCCTATTTAGACCATATGTTTTAACCCCTTAATGACGTGTCCTATTATTTCATGTATTGAGTATTTATTAAATTATCTAAAACCACCTAGAAACAATCAAGAAAAGACTGTCACCAAAAGATGATTACAGATAAGATAACCGAAAAGGGCACATGTGGCTGTACAAAAGCACAAAGCTTTTTAACTGAAGTAGGTTATGTGAGCCAGTTTTAACAGGATATATACAAGAAGTTGACAGTAATATAATAGATGAATAGAGAAATCTAGTGAGCATCATATACAACAGTGATGCGCAAAAATAAAGTGATTTCCAAGATAAGCAGACGAGTCTAAAATAAAGACTCCATTGTAAGTATAATAAGAGAAACCACATAACATTTCCTGATGAGAAATTATTTTAAAAAGTACCCAGAGAAGAGGTGACTAAGGAAAGGAGAAAATGAAAGAAAAGAGAATATCCATATACTGTATAAGAGATGAGAAGCCCATAAAGCACAATGATAGTAGGGTGCACCAAGGCAAACGACTCGGGAAAATGAGAAATGATCGAGGGGTACTCCAAAAGAAGAGGAATGCATGAGTTTTTTCTGTTCACCCACAAGGGAGTGGGATGTAGAAGAGGAGTATAATGCCAACAAATAATACCAAGTTTAGCTCCAGCATTCAATTTGTTCATATGTATGAATAATCTGGTCTTACTTTTAATAAGTATGGGAAATTTCATCGAACCATTTTTCCGTGATTGGGGGATTAGGTGATTTCCAATATTGCAGGATGACCGTTGTGATTGCTTGTTAAAGAATGGCATAGAACATTTTCTTTTTATATGAGAAGAGATTGCCATGTCAAAATAACATAGAAGGTTTAGTTTCAGATGTTTAAGCAATAAAAACATCTGTTAGATCATGCATCACTTTATAGACCGCAGAATAGAAGCTCACGTAACGGCGGACTGTCTGACCCAAACGTGAGTCATGGTGTCCTCTGGCCCACCACAACACCAACAGGGACATAGCACCGAGAACTGTTTTGGACTTTATTCCAGTGGGTGAAATAAATATTGAACACATCACTAAGTAAATATATTTCTAAAAGTGCTATTGACATGAAATCCTCACCAGATGAGCGAGTTCTACACCGACACCTACTCTTCTATGCTAGGAAAACTATCCTCTTAAATTGGAAACACCTGAAATGTCCTACTTTGTCCCATTGGCTGCAATTAGTGACTGGGGATCTACCGATGTCTAAAGCCACATAGGCCTCTAAGAGAGTTCCTGCTCGGTTTCAAAGTATATGGGGTAACTGGTTAAGTATATCTACAGTCTAGAAGTTGGTGTCTTGGTGAATGCGAGTATGAATAGTTGTCTATACTGTCTTTTGTTGTTTTTGTGCTTGCAAAGACTCAAGTGACCCAAGTCCCCTTAATTTTCTTAGTCTGAATTTTTCTTGGCACTGTTATTTTTACAGTGGGTATCTAATCTTCTCTATGGCCTGATCGATACTCCATGTCTTGCAACGTGATTTCTTACAAATAATATCTGATCTGGATCACTGATTGTTTTATATCTGCATTTTCCAATTTTATTCCTTACTTATGCCACTTTCAATGTAAGAGAATATTTGATTCAACTGTTTTTACATGTGTTATTTACTTTATGTAATTGTCGTTTTGTTTATTTTAAACACCAAAAATAAACACCATTAAAAAAAAAAAAAATGCTCACCAGTAGTGATGAGCGATTGCGTCAACTATCGTCATCGGATCGATAGGCGATATCGTCAATTATCATGCCGATATCCGATAATAGATAATCACCGATGACCATTAAAGTCTATGGTAGAGGAACAACACCTTTATTCTTACACCCATACAGGGCTGGAGAAGCTGGAATTAACATCCACAACAGTAAAATGGATACGTGCTACATCTTTGGCAACACACTTAGGTTATAAAAGTCACAGAAAAAAAGTCACAGACCAGTCACTATCCCTGTCTTGTACCACAGCCTGACCCTTAAACCTGCATGACCCACAAATTAAAAAGTGCCAGAAGGCAGTATTATTTGAACCATCATTTTACTCGAACTGGACATTGACTATCCCTGTCCTCGAACGCAGTATGACCCTTAAACCTGTCTGACCCACAGATTAAAAAGTGCCGGAAAAAGGAGTCTTTCAACCACCATTTTTAGGATGGATTCCCACCACGTCTTTGTTTCTCTTTTTTTTTATTGTATTAAATGGGTGTCTCACTGCAGGGATTGCTAGCTATGTTAAAGATCTTGCAAAAACAAGTCATTTTGCAATATGTGTCCATTATTAGTGTCCTACTTATTCCTGTTTTTGACAGCACCATCACCCTTTAGCCACTGTTGGCAATTGTGAAGAACAAATGTCTGTTAGAAACTACATTTTTTATAATAGGATCTGTAGTATAGCTGCATTTCACAGCAACATGCCCCCAAAAATTCAAAACATGACCCTTGAGCCACTGTTGACAATTGTGAAGAACAAATGTCTTTTAGAAATCACATTTTTTTATAATAGGACCAGTAGTATAGCTGCATTTCACAGCAGCATGACCCAAAAAATTATAAAAATGACTTCTCAGCCACTGTTAAAAATTGTGAGGGAGAAATGCCACTTAGAAGCCACATTTCTGTTCCAATGGACCATGATCATAGCTGTATCTCACATTACCATGACCCCAAAACCGTTGACAATGTGAAAAATTCTAAAGATGAAGTGAGTAAATGGAATACGGTTTTTTCATGAAACCTTGGTGTCTTTTACAGTCTCCTCACCGCAAAACAAGCAAAATGAACTTTTGGGAACTGAGAATAAAAATTGCAGTAAGAAATGATCATTTTAAAAAAAAAGTTTTCAAGAGGGCCATTTCTTTTGGAAGAGGAATGTGAAGTAGACCGGCAACTAATCGGTGACCTTGGCAATTGGGGCCACAACATCATCAGAGATCCATGCCTGATTCATCTTGATGAAAGTCAAACGATCCACATTATCTGTGGAAAGCCGGATGCGTTTGTCTGTAATGACTCCTCCAGCTGTGCTGAAGATCCGCTCAGATATGACGCTGGCTGCTGGGCAGGACAACACCTCTATGGCATGGCCAGCGAGCTCGGGCCATTCGTCCATTTTGGATACCCAGAAGTCGATTGGGTCCAGAACATATCCAAAAACATCGGTGTTGAGATGCAGATAGTCGTGCACCATGATTTAAGCTGGTCTCTGTGTGTTGTATGTGTGCCCTGCATTACATGCGTTGGTGAGGTGGTAAATAAAGATTGCCAGAGGTCACCCATTAGGCTTCTGCCTGCTGCTGCCTCTGCGGCTACTTGGCACTCTACTGCTCTCACGTTGCTGACGTTGTTCCATAGTGACATTTGAAGAACGTGAAGCAGACGCAACAGATGTCTCCAGTTGATCAATCAGCACGGTCTCCTATTCCTGCATTTTACTCTCTATTTGGGTGGGTGGAAGGAAAGTGCTGAGTTTTGCTTTGTACCGCGGATCGAGGAGGTGCCACCAGAACTGTTGTTCAGTTTGCATGGCCTTAATGCGAGATCATGTTGAGAGGAAATGGAGATCCAAGCATCATGTGAGAGATGGAGCCTTGATTTCCCAAGCCTCTGGGTCGAGGGGCACTAGCAAACTGATCTTCATCATCTTCCTCCTCCGCCTCAAATCCGTGCCAACCTCTTTCCAAGGCAGGGACATCGGTAACGTCGGTGTCCAGGAATACATCATCCTCCTCCTCCTCCGCTTCCTCCGGCACAGCTTCAACACAGCCCTGACTTGCCTCAGATGATGCACACTGAGAGCTGAGGCGCCACTTTGCACTAGCCCTGGACCCCGAACCACTGCCTAATGAAGACCGATAAAATTGTGAAACTGTCGGGCCTTGTGGATTCGACGGAGAGAAAGGCTCCGTGTCCGCATCTGTGTCCATCTCCTCCTCCATCACTGGTGGGACCTGATGTTTCAGAGTGTCCAACGATCGTTCCAGAACTAAGATCACCACAATGCTCATGCTGACAAGGGCATTGTCCGCATTGACCATTTTGGTGGCTTCTTCAAAACTGGCAAGGATGGTGCAGAGCTCTTTCACCCGCCTCCACTCTCGGTGGCTCAACACCGAGGTCCACACCGCTGCTTGTCAGGCCATGTGTCACTTCGTACTGCGTAATGGCATTGCACTGCTGCCACAATCGCTGGAGCATGTGGAGGGTGGAATTCCAGCGTGTTGCCACGTCAACAATGAGACGGTTGACGGGGAGGCTGAGCAGACGCTGCAACGCAGCCAGGCGGGACGAAGCAGTGTCCGAACGGCGGAAGTGTGAGCTCAGACCTCGAGCCTTCCTCAGCAGGCACTCCAGACCCGGGTAGCGCTTTAGAAATTTCTGGACGACAAGGTTCATGACATGTGCCAGGCAAGGGATGTGCTCCAGCCTACCGATCTTAAGGGCGGCCAGCAGATTTCGACCGTTATCGCATACACCACCTTGCCTGGCACAAGGTTCTTGTCACCCAGCCAGCGCTCGGTCTCGTTGCGGAGAGTCGTCCACTGCTCGTGACCTGTATGTTGACGGTCTCCAAGACAGATTAATTTCAACACGGCCTGGTTTCTCTGGGCACATGATGCCACCAGAGGACCTTGGGGGAAAGAACCCTGCACCATCCCTGCGGTTTTGAAGAGCGTGCGCCGAGCCTGAGAGCCACCGTTACCACCAGAGACATCCACCCAGCTCACCCAGTGAGCTGTCACAGAGATATAGCGGCCTTGGCCGTGCTTACTAGTCCATGTGTCGGTGGTCAGATGGACTTTGCCGGACACAGATGCAGACAACGCGCTTGAAATTTTAGATGACACGTGGCTGGCCAGGGCAGGGATGGCTTTTCTGGAAAAGAAATGCCTGCTCAGCATCTGGTATTGGGGGCAGGCAAGGGCCATGACGTGGCGGAATCCATCTGTGTCCACCAGACGGAAAGGCAACATTTCCAAGGCCAAAAGCCTGGCAATGCCGATATTCAGGCTTTTGGCTTTGGGATGGTTTGGGTTAAAGTGTTTCTTCTGCTCCCAAACCTGGTAGACAGAAGGCTGGCTGCTAGACTGGCCGCTGTACGGCGTGCAGGTCGTCAAACTGGTGGAAGGAGAAGGGGTAGGATGGGTCTCTGGTGGTACTCGGGCGACGGTGGAGGCTGAAGCGGAGGCTGATCCTTGATCATGACTCTGAGAGACATGGGCAGCTGAGGAACGCTTGGTGGTGGCGGAGGAGGAGGAGGCGGAGACAGAGGGTGTGACAGTGGTTGGAAGCCCGGCATCGGTGTGGCCTTTTTTGGCCAAGTGTTCCCTCCATTTCAACTCATGCATTCACTGCATGTGACTAGACATATTGGTGGTGGTTAAACACCTAAGATTCTTCCTCTACTGATGCGTTTATGGCAAAGGCGGCATATGACATTGCACGGTAAATCAGAGGTTTGCTCGAAAAAGGCCCAGGCTTGAGAGGTCCTGGACCTTTTCGACGGCGATAAGCGAGGAGCGGTGTTTCCGCTGATCGTGGCTGGCGGAATAATCTCAGCGGACTTGTGCGACCGCCCTCTCCCTTTTTGAGGCGGGAGCCATACTGACACTACCCCATCGTCTTCCTCCTCGTCCAGTGATGAAGCGCTCGCAAGCAAATTCTGCTGAAAAGACCACGTTGGATCCGCAATGTCATCATCATCAACACAGGTGACTTCCTCGTCCTGACATTCTGCATCCTGGAGCTGCGGGCTACAAGCAACAGGCACTGCAAGGCGTTGCTGATTGACCGGCTTCCTTCTCCTCCTCTGATGGCATCAGCAATTGGGCGTCAGAGCAGACAAAATCATCCTCTTTGGCCTCTTGATCTTTGGAAATGCCTTCTGATCCCAACTACATTTTGTCATCAAAGAGATCTTCAGAAAATGGATTATCCACAGTGGTGGGTACACGAGTTGACATTTGGGCTGCCTTCGCTTCATGTTGGACGGATGCTGACGATGATGATGACGACATTTGTGGCCGTGACTGGGAGGACGAGGAGGTAAGACTGCTGGATGCAGGTTGCATTAACCACTGAAGAACAGATTGGCGACGCTGTTCGTTACTGAGATTCACAGGGCCCTGACCCAGCGATGACAGGCCTGACGGTCCTGCAACCGACGATCTGCTGGCTTGCGTGTTGTCGCCAGCACTGGAAGGAGCACCTTCTCTCGTACCTCTACCTCCATGTCCTACACCCCTCTTTGCTCGCCCTGCAGTGTGCTCCATGTTCAGAAAGATAAAAATTTAAGTATGGAAGAGTTTTTGACAGTCTGTTATTGAAAGACGTCAAATCACAGCTATTCTTAAATCCCTTTAATTTCCTACAGCCAACTAGGATCAGAAACTGAATTGTTTCTAGCTAATAGCTGTGAAATGCGGTCTGCTGGAAGAACCGTAAGACAAAATCAACAGTTTTCTTCCTTCAGGCCCAGGGATTTACAACTGCCCAGTAGGACTAGGAATTGATAGTTTTCAACAAAATATCATACAACCGCGCTATCTTCGCCAAACTGAGATTCACCGAGCGAAATAAAAATATTCATAATTTACACGGATTAGAAATTGCTTTTTTTGCAGTAATGACAAACGAGAACAGTTGCTAGAAAATTTATCTATCAGAATTGTCGTACAACGTGGCTATTTGAAAAAAACTAGGGCCGCACCACGTGCAATACAGCTATTTTAAAGTTTACGGATAACAAACGGTTTCTTGCACCACCTATGATAATACATCCATGGGAATAACACTATAGCAAAAATTTCTGTAATCCTAATATAAAAGTACAAGGTGGGTCTTTGAACAAAAATGGGCTGCGCCAAAGTGAAAAACACCTATTTAAAATTTATACGGATAATAAAAGGTGGTTTTGCACCTATGAAATACACCTGCAAAACTAGCAAATTTCTGTATCCTTAATATAAGTACAAGGTGGGTCTTTGAACAAAAATGGGCTGGGCCAAAGTGAAAAACACCTATTTAAAATTTATACGGATAATAAAAGGTGGGTTTTGCACCTATGAAATACACCTGCAAAAACTAGCAAATTTCTGTATCCTAATATAAGTACAAGGTGGATCTTTGAACAAAAATGGGCTGCGCCACAAAGTGAAAAGCACCTATTTAAAAGTTATACGGATAATGAAAGGTGGGTTTTGCACCAATGAAATACAACAGCAGTTACTAGCACATTTCTGTATCCTAATGTAAGTACAAGGTGGTTTTTTGAACAAAACTGGGCTGCACAAAATAAAAGGTACTATTTCACCTCAGGTGCGAGGTGTGCTGGCCAAAAACTGGTAAAAAAAAAAGCCATTTCAATGCAGGTTCAAAGCAGAGTCTGGGCTGCACAATATACACTCTCCTTTCAAAAGCCTGCCTGCCTGCCTGTCTGTCTGTGTTCGCCCGCACCCCACTCCCCACGGCTGTACAGCGCTAGATGCTTCTTTAAAAGTCTCTGTCTATCTAACTAAGAGCTGAAATTCTCTAATCTACCTATGTTCTAATGTTGACAGCTAAATGCATAGTTGTCTGTATGAATAAAGAGAACTGTGTCTCTGAGCTGAGCTGTATTGAGAGAGATCTAGCACACGTCCTGCTCTAGTGAGAGACACTGAAACACTGATGATGAACAGGAAACGCTGTTCTATGCAAAATGAGGTCATGTGATTTTTCCAGCCAATGACAACCATACACATCACAGTCATGACGTCGCACACCCAGCTCACCCTGCTCTATGCTCTAAGCTGATTTGCTGTCCGGCAAAATGACAGGAAGCGCAGAAAATGGCGCGATAGTAATAGATTATGCGCAGATTCTCACCTAAAATATCGCATGATCGGAAATTTCCGATCAACCTAAAAACTGTGCCAATTTCAACTTTGTCGATTATAATCGCTCATCCCTATTCACCAGATGTTGGTAACAACCCTTCCAATCCATATAGGCAAAGACGTTAAACCATAGATATCCATAAATTAAGTTCTATTTAATAATGAGAAATGACACCGGGAAATAGTATTGAGCACGTTTACTGAAATTTACTTAATAATTCATACAAAAGCTTTTGTTGGTGATGACTGTTCACATTTTGTTTTTTGTAATCTGTTTTTACTTTCTGATATATGTGATACAGTCCGTTTCAGGAGCTGTAAAAAACATTCATCCTGATCCAGGTGCTTAAAGACTACCTACCATTGTAGTAATCTATAAAGAGGTGACCAGTAGCTCTGTTGGCTTATAATAGTGCACTCCAGTTTTCATAAGGTGTCCATTATTTTATTGTATAGAATAAGCACATCATCAACACTATTTTGACCAATGCAAGAATTTAAATCAAACGTGAACAGAGCCTACGCCTATAAAATGCAAAAAAAATAATAATAACCTACCGTTTTCTAGAAAATTCCTGAAAAGGGGCTGCATTTAAAAAACTAAAATAACTTTGCCTTGCTAATTACAACAAACCCATTTTCAGCCTGATTACGGTTGTGGCCTGTTATCAGAAGGGTGTAGGACCAAGTATTTTTAGCTTCTCCTTTACTTGGGCCCCTTCTATGGTAGAAAACATTCTGAAATCCAGTCCATTTCAGAAGCAGTCCTGATCTAAACATTTTTTTGGACAAAAAAGAGAAACGGCTGGAAAATTAATTAGACCAGCACCTGCGTTTAGAGAGAAATACCAGTGGGGTGAAGCCGGCAACTTGCCCACTTATGTAGTTGTGTTATGTAGTGACTGTTATTTACAGTGGACTATTCAGTGACGGTCTGGTGGATTCGCAGAAACAGAAGTATTTCTGTCTCCTTCTATATGATACATGCTCTATATTCATGTAATGCTGATGTAACTCCAGACGCTTTTTGGTTACAATTTTTGAGTAAACTAGTGTTTTCAGACTTTCATTGAATTCCCAAGGGTCCAAAGTAACATCTGCAAGAGTAATGAACAAGTTCTTGGCTGTTCCCACCGTGAGGAAGCCTGCAGCTGATCAGCTCTGCCTCATTTGTAGGTGTCACTGCAGTATGGATTAGTAGAGAAGATTCCAGGCAACGTGACACACCGATCAAGCCAAAGAAAGCCTCCAAGCAAAAATACATCTAATTTTTCAGCCATTGTTTGACCAAAACAAAAAACCAATTAGAACACGAATTGTTGATGATGAACTAGTAACTGAAGTGTGTCCGAACAGAGCTCTCATCCACCACTTGTATGATTTAGTCATTCTCTGTGCAGAATTGGCAGTTCCTATTGTTTAATGAACATAAATGATTTGGCGTAAAGGGAGCGAAAATGCTTTTTAACTGGTTTTAGGCATTGCAATTGTAACGCAGTGTTCAGGTTTAGGACACATTGCCTTGTATGGTATAAACAGGGTTCTTTACTCCTACACATTGGGCCTTGAATTTAAAACAGAGTGAAGAAAACATGTCAGTGTCTTATTAAGGACTTACGGGGGAGGAGGGAAGACATTTTTAATATGTTCACACAGCTGATTTGTATGCAGATTCTGCAGTGAATCCGCATCGGAGTTGGCATCCAAATCTGACTGAATTCCGGATCACACTGTTTGCAATAGAAATTCAGTGTATCAGTGCAGATGGCCCTGCCTTTCTCTAGCTCTAAGAAAAAATCAGCACCACAGGGAAAAAAAAGTGCACTTTTAATTTTTGAGGGAGATATCATGCTGAATCTTCCCATAGATTCAGAAACCCATGTCTACGATTTGAAAATCTGCATCTAAAATCCATGCTGAATTTTACATGTGGATCCCAAGCTGAATCAGTGCTGAAATTTTCAGCATTAAAAATCCGCTGGGTAAATATACCCCATGACGGTTTCTTAGCCTTTTTTTTTTAGTTGCATTCAAATGTTCACCTTTTGTAATATGTTCACCTTTTGTAAAACAAGATTGTTTAGTAAGGGCTTGTCCCCACGGCACGGGTTATTTGTCGGATTTTCAGGTGGTTTGCAGTTTTACAAACCTTCTGAAAACAGACAAGCAATGATCCCCCATAGACTTCAATAGAAAATCCGTGCAGCAGTCCCCACTGCACAGACTTTCCACCGGACGTTTTTTTACACTGCCAGCGTTCCTAACAACTTAGAACATGTTCATTCTTCCGTCCATTTTTCGGGCAGAACATGAACATGTGGGTGCGAAGGGGGAGAGCTTGAATACGCAAACCTCAGAGAAAAGCTGTCCCCTTGCGTGCCAAAAAAAGGCCAAATACCGGTCTGAAAATCTGACCGGTATTTGGTACTTGCCGTGTAAACGCAGCCTAAATCACTTGGGATAAAGGATCCATTCTGATATTTTCCACTCTCCTAAAAAAAAAAAAAAAAAACGTAGAGGGCCAGGATCAACCAATGACTTCTCCTTTTCCAATCCAGTAGGAAGTCCATTTTGCCCACAAATGAGTGGAACCATCAATAGATTAAGAAAAAAGTCAGTTTGAGTTTACCTTTAAAAGTTGATGTTGCTTTAAAATGTTTATGGGAACAAGATTTGTTGTTTACTTTCTATATCATATCAGGTTATATAACCACTTGCTATATATTTGTAGCTGTCTTATCACTTTCTGTGATATTCTGATTAGAATTTATATGATAATAATCTGAAGATGATTTTTTGTAATAAATATTAAAAAAAAATGGTTGTTGAGGCCAGAAATCAGGATTGTGCCTCATTATGACCACTGAACATTTTTGACTCTGTTGATGATACATCAACATAAACCTTGCATCAAAGAGGTTTTGCCATTTGGCAAAGTTCCTTGTGGAGACCGTCTCATAGTTCGCACTGAGTCGCCCTTAGTGAAAGGGGAGAGGCCCGCGCTTTCACAGCATCTCCGCCATTGATGTCTATGGGAGTTCCAAATATAGGCAAGCACACTCGACTATATTCAGAACTGCCATAGAATTTCACACACCTTTAGTATAACGGAAATTAAGAAAGTTATGGAACCTTTTATGTATGCGGAATATTACTTAAAAGAAAAACAGGTAATCTGGGCAATTTAGACATTGATGATTAAGGGATACAGGAGTATTGGTTGGGGATATCCTTGGGGGGGAGGTTAGTTTAAGGGGCAAAAACAATAAAATTCAGAAGTTCCTGTTGGGATAAAGATACGATAACATGTTACAGTGTTTCAAGAATAAGTTTATTGTATAATATACAATTGTTGTACTGCGAATTAATGGTGTTCAGAATATAGTATGTATTGAAGCTTCTGTGTAATAAAATACGTTAAAAAAAAAAAAAAAACTGCCATAAAAGAGAACTGCGCAAGCGCAGCCTTTTCCCCATTCTCTGGGGCTGGCTTGTAGCGAGTTATGAGCCAGCCTCCACAAGGGCGCAACCTCTTCAAGATGCCTCTATATGGTGGTTTAAGAATACAAAAACAAGGCAACTTATTTGCTAAGTGCACTGCATGAACCCTCGAAAGTGAAACGAGGCAGAATTTTATATGTTCTCTCTGGTTCTGTGTGGGTTTCCTCCAGATACTCCAATTTTCTGTCACACTCCAAAAACATGCAGATAAGATAATGTGAAGTTTAGATTGTGAACCCCCAGTGGGGACAGAGAGCAATGGAAATGCTGACAATCTTTTTACAGCGCTGTGGAATCTGATAAAAACATTAAACTTTTCATAAAATGGAGTTACTATGGTGATATACCAGAGCTGTTCATACATATATCTGTGGCCCCTTAAAAAGCACTCCTATAACCTTCTGCTCTTCAGGGTTGCCACAGATTCACTGAGTGTTTTATTCTTCTAGTCTTCTCTGTTTCTTCAGTTACGCCTCCAACTTCCAAAGACCTACAGTGTCTGATTTATGGTTCAGAATTCATTGTCATTTATCTTGACGAGACTCACCTTGACTGTGTCTTAGGAAGAAGTACATAAAATGACTTTAGGACCTCACAGCAGATGCTGTAGTACTCCTAAAGTCTCATCATGAGTCATGTGATGTAGTTGAAGAAGTATAGGATAAATTTAGCAGAATAAACTTTTTTTTGTCTGAGTGGTTCTTTGTGGGTTCATTCAGAGGGGTCAGGTCTGATGTCTGTTTTCCGCATCGGGTCCACAAAATAAAATTTATACATAAAAATCTGCACCACTTGATCAAATTTTGGGGCAGATATATTGTGGTGTTAATTTCATTGTGCATCTGCAACAAAATCTGGACCATTTGGTGAAGATTTTACACCGCTGTCTCACTGCAGAAAATCTGCAGTAGACCAGACTCATTTTAATGTACCCTAAACATTATAGCTGCATGTTACCAGGCTGTGCAGGAGGAGTTGCTCTGGAGGTATTGGCAGAAGCCACACTCAACAGATTTAAAGAGAACCTGTCACATCGGTTATGCCCCCCTTGCTGAGGACATCACAAGCTAGTGTCAGACCTGCTGTTTCCAGTGCTGTGTCCCTTATTCTGTAAGATGCTGTAGTTTTAGAGCATTTACCCTTTAAATCTTATTCATGAGCAGGTGTTAGCCCTGCCCATCAAAGGCTAGCATCGCCCATCTGCGGTTATTCCCATGTTTCTACCTATCAAAGTAATAGGTTTATCAGTTTAAGTGGGCGGGGCTAGCCTCAGGTGGGTGGGGTTTGAAAAAAAACAGACTGACTCTTTTGTGTTTAAAACTGCAGATTTGAGCATTAAATACTTGAAAACTGCTGCATCTTAAAGAAAAAGGGACACTGTGCTGGGAACAGCAGGTCTGATACTAGCTTGTGCTGCCCTCAGCAAGGGGGGCATAATCTATGTGACAGGTTTTCTTTATCTATTCCCTACATGAGCTATGCAGATAAAACTGACAATACTGAGAGCTCATGGCTTCATTTTGAGTTGCTTGCTCCTGTGTTTGTAGCAGATGTGAGATTTCTCCTGGTAACATGTAGACATATTTTCTGTGGTGTAAGGGTATGTTCACACGGCTTAGTTGGACACTGGACGCTGATTTTTCAGCACCCAGAACAGCATCAAAACCTGAAACACGCTTCTTCAGAGGAAGTTTTAAACACATTTCACGGCGTGTTTTTGGACAAGGCTTTGGGCGAGGTTTTGGACTAGGTTTTCAACACTGCAAAAACCGCGTTGTAACATTCCAAAAACGCGCCGAGAAACGCATCTAAAAATGCAACATGGCTTTGAAGCTCTCCATGGATTCCTGTGGGGATTTTCAGCACTGAAAACGCTTCAAGAAGTGACATGACGCTTCTTTTTCAGCCCACAAAACAGCATCTAAAGAAGCGCCTAAAATGCGCGTAAAAACCAGATGGTGTCTGAACTACAACGCTGTTTTACACAGGAATCAATGAAAATTAACTGGGGGCGTTTTGGAGGCTTTTTTGATGCTGTTTTGGGAGCAGAAACGCTTCGTAAGCAGCATCAAAATCAGCTGTGTGAACATATCCTAAAGCAGGCATTCCCAAACTACGGCTCTCCAGCTATTGGGAAACTACAACTCCCATCATTCCCACTGTTATAGATTATATAAATTCATGATGGGAGTTGTAGTTTCCCAACAGCTGAAGTGCCGCAGTTTGAGGATGTCTGCCCTAAAGAATCAATAATGTACAAAATTTCTTTTTTGGGTGGAAGGAAGTGGCCCTGGAATGAAGAGTGAAAGAAATGATGGCTCTTATATGTTGAATGTTATGTCCATATTGCAAATCTAAAATTTGACAAGAGTATAACAAGGCTTTGAACCCATTTTTGTCCCCTATGTCTCAAAGTCTGGTCTTGTGTATGCCTAAGAGAGCACCAAGCTGTATATATACTACATTCTCAATGACAAGAGGCATGCAATGACGTATTCACATAAAACTAATACCAGATGCATAGTTCAGTCTTGTCTCAATAAAAATAAATTTCTTGAGGTCTTAAATTTGAAATGACCCATACAAGAAAACAAGTGTAAAACTGATCCTCTGTAACATCAGAAGTTTATGTATGTGCCAGTGTTATATATGGGGGATATATGTGAGTGCTTAGACTTTAGTGTCCCTATAAAATATTAATAATATTATTCTTCCTTCATGAATTGCAGAATCCTGGTAAAGAAAGCAGATGACCAATAGTCAGGATTTGTTTGATCAAGTGTTTTTTATTGTCATACAATTTTTATAACCATAAATAACACACAATCATAGAACCCACCCACCCCCTAAATAAAAAGTATAAAATAAAAAAAAAAAAAAACGAAAAACAAGGTCATTACAATTTGTCTCCCAAGTTGACAAAAATGGAGTACTCCTAACACACAAACTTCAGCACTCTAAACAACTAACAGTCAATATAATGTAGCAGGTAATCTCTCATTACTGCAATACCTTATGTAGCATCAATGTCATTATAATGTATTGCATTGTTTTTAAAGGGTTATTTGGGAACTAAAATTAAAGAGAACATGTCACATAGTTTATGCCCCCTTGCTGAGGGCAGCACAAGCTAGTGACAGACCTGCTGTTTCCAGTGCTGTGTCTCTTCTTCTGTAAGGTGCAGTAGTTTTCGAGTATTTAATGCTCAAATCTGCAGTTTTCACCTGAAAAGAGTCATAAAGAGAGCCCGTTTTTTACATACCCCGCCCACTTGAGGCTAACCCTGTCCACCTTAGAACTGATTAACCTGTTACTTAGAATAGGTAGAAACTTGAATAACTGCCAGGTGGGCAGGGTTATCCTTTGGTGGGTGGGACTAACACCTGCTCATGAATAAATTTGATTGTTAAATGGCCTTGGATAGGCCATTAATATTATAAATTAGTGGGAGCCAAACTCTTAACACCTCAACTGATCAGCTATTTGACGGGGCTGCAGGGCTCAACATGAGAACTGAAGCCTATTTATTGTTTATACCTGATTTTGCGAGCACACAGTGTACTTTCCATAGCGACTGTGCGAAGTACTGTACCTGTGTCTCTTAGTTACAGAACCACCTGAACTGGACAGTCCTGCATCTTGTGCTAGTATGAGCAGAAATAGACCATGAAAAAAAGGGGGAAGCGACTATATTAACCCCACACGTGTTCCACAGATTTTTTTTTTTTAGCCTTTGGCCGGAAAATAAAATTGTAATTTTTTTCCAATAATATGCAGTTTAAGGTGAAACTTTTTTTTAAATTTTCAAAAGGAGTCCTAGAAAAAAAGCACCCCAAAATGTTTCTTACAAGTTCGTCAATACCCTATGTGTGGGTGGAAACTGCTGTTTGGGTGCATGGCGGGCATACAAGGAAGGAAGCTCTATTTGCCTTTTGGAACGCAGATTTTGGTAGGTGCCATGTCGCATTTGCAAAGCCCCCAAAGTTCCAGAACAGGTGAAACCTTCCAGAAGTCACCCCATTTTGGAAACAACACACCTAAGGGAATTCATTTAAGACTGTAGGGGGCCATTTTGACCATAGGTGCTTCACAGTTTTTTAGCAATAGGCCTTGAAGATGGAACTAAAAAAAACCAAAAAACATCAATTCCACTATTGTATTTTTGCATTTGCCATGGGGTATAAATAAAAAAGATAACTTTACTATGCAGGTCGGTACAATTACAATTTTTATGTAGTTTTTATGTTTTACTACTTTTACACAATAGAAATGCTTTTCAAAACATTGCCTTTTTGTGTTGTCATATAATGCCATAACTTTTTTTTATTTTTCTTTATACAAAGCTGTATAACTAGTATGTATGATGAGGGATGAGGTGAAGTTTTCATTGGTACCATTTTGAAGTTCAAATGTCTCTCTGATCACTTTTTTTCAATGAATTTGGGAAGCAGGATGAACAAAATACAAAATTCCTGAAAGTGTTTTTTATTTATATTTTTTACAGCGCTCACCGAGTGATATATGTGACATCTTAACTCAGCAGGTTGATACCATTATAGTGATACCACATTTATATAAATATATAAATATATATATAAATATATATATATATAAATATATATATTATATATATATTATTTTTTTTTATGTTTTATTAGTTTTGCACAATAAAAACACTTTAAAGAAAAAAAAAAAAGCAAACACGTTTTGCAGCCCTACGTTCTGTATACAGGACTTTTAGGGGCTGTTTTTGTGGGATGAGTTGACATTTTAGTTAGTACTATTGTACGGGGCACTTGACTTTTTGACCGCTTTTTAATTAGTAGCAATCCTGGTTGTGTTTTTTTATTTTTTAACAACACTCACAGTGCAGAATAAATGACATATTAGTTTTACTCTGTGGGTTGATGTGTTTACAGCCATAATTCATTTTATGTTCATTTTATGTTATTGCACTTTAAAAAAAAAAGTTTATGCATTGCTATATTCTGATAGCCATAACTTGTTTATTCTTTTGTTGATTAAGCTGTGTAAGGACTTTCCTTCTGCGGGATGAATTAACATTTTTATTGGTACCACTGTGGTGTTTATATGACTTTTTGATCATTTATTTTTATTCCATTTTATTCCATTTTAAATTGGGTGGTCTTAGTGATTGATGCTATCTCTATGCACACTCATACAAGGAAGGCTGTCATTCACTGATAAGACCGCTCACTGGTCTTCTTAACCAAAAATAAGCAAAAAAGTTCTACTGAATCTTCCTCCACAAAGCTATGTATCAGTCTGCTTAGCTGTTCCTACTCTATAAAATGCTCATGGCAGAACTAGGAGTATGTTCATTTTGATAGCTTAACTTTAAGTTACAGCTTGTCTTTCATTGTTGATGTGTGAAAAGTAAGCAATAATCAATGTCAGAATGGGGTTCCTGCCAGAGGAGTTTATTCTTGTGGCCCACCAGTAGCGTTCATTTTTGGGACCCACTCTACAGCTACTGTACATGAGTTCACATAACTCTTACTTTCTGCCTGTCTTTTCCTGAAAAGCAATCCCAAGCCTGCCATGTCTGGGACCCACTGGGGGGTTTTCCCTGCTCCCTTGTAGGCTAGTCCGAGCCTACCAACAGTTGGCAGAAAATGGTCTGGCCTTTACTCTTATCTAAATTCTGAGTGCATGACTATCTTAAAGGGGTTATTCAGGGTTAAAAAAACATGGTTACTTTGCTCCACATGGAGCACTCTGTGGGTTGTGTCTGGTATTAAGGGTATATTCACATGGCTTTTTTTGAAGTGTAAATTTACGCTTCCAAATCTGCTTCAAAAATGCCTACGTAGAGGCTTATTTTGAAGCCTATTTTGAAGCATCTTTTGAAAAATCCTGTACCCATGGTTTCCTTAAAGAGGATGTATCACTTCATCAGTTCAGCTGTTCTCTTGAAGCTTGATCCTCTCATTTCCTGAAATTCAGGGGCGTTTCTTCCCCTCCCAGCTGGGCGTTTCTTAACTGAAAAGGGATGACATCATCCCCCCTTCACTGTTCATGCTGACTCCAGTGTTTGTCCCCCCCTCCACATGTCACTGTCCTCTCACTATGCAGTCTTATTTTTTGTGAGAGCTGTTTACATACCTGCATTCAGTCTAAACAGTCTTCCATGAACTCAGTACTGATCTCTCACAGCTGGACGGTTGCTACAGTTGAATCCAGCACAGATCCGTCTCCCTTCATGTTTACATAAGGAACCAACACGCAGGAGCATTAAGGCACCGGGCACAATAATGCTTTTTTCTGATTATAGAGACAGCTGCAGTGTCAATGAGGAGCACTTAGCTGTATAGAGTGAAATTTTTTTCGGTCCCTTACACGCAGGAGCATTAAGGCATCGGGCACAATTCTCCTGTTTTCTGATAATAGAGACAGCTGCAGTGTCAATGAAGAGGCAGCTAACTGTATAGAGTGAAATTGTTCACGGCCCCTAATTCTGAGTGAGAGGCAGGAATGCAATGTCCAGGGGCTGAACAGAATGTAAATGAGCTCTCAGCTAATGAAATGCAAGGAGGAGGGATCCGACTTTCCACTGGAGAAGTTTGTTTACAGAAACAGAAGATATGGAATACTGTGAGAACAAGACAGCTTTGCTAATGACATCCAATTGCAAAGTTGCTTGTTTTACTGTCCCCTTATCCTGAAGGCCATTTAATGAAATTATACAACCCCTTTAATTTTACGGCCGTAATTGCGCCAAAAAATGGTTCGATATTACGCTTGTGAAATATTCTTCGTGGGAACGACAAAGCATATTTTACATTATGTTCAATGAAGGAAGATTTGAAGCTTGTCTGAGATTGATTCTGGGCCGTTTTCCACCACAAAAAACATGCTAAAAAATTGCCCGAAAAACACTGTGTGAACATACCCTAAGGCTTAACTCCATTTGTAAATGTGGCAAGTTGCAAAACCCCAAATGACCTGTCGACCTGAAAAAAAAAACCCTTTTAAATTGTCCCAGATCAGATTACTGACCAATTTCTGGTGTGAAAACTACTCTTCTCTTAAAGGGAACTTTTCACCTTAGGAGCTCAGCAGATTGATATATGTATGTATAGATAGTTCTTGGGGATATAACTTTTGATTTATTTATTTATTTCAGTGTCTGCTTTTTCTGGATTTAATAGTCCAGGGAGTGAATTTATTTAAAAATTGACAGCTTTCGCTCTAAAAATGTATAAAGAAACTTAATTGTCAGTCACTGATTAAGACCACCTACTGAACGTCTAAGCCCAGGATGGGGAGGGATTTAAATGAATAAAATACATGTCACATTGAAACTTTTTTATATTATTTTTTTTTTTTATTATTATCCTGTTCAGCTTTTTTATAATTTGCTGCTTCCAAATCATACTATACTAATGTGACAGGTTTCACATAATCAGTGTAGCAGGCTTTCATACTTTCTTAACAACTTCTGTTATTTATTCATAACCACACATTTAAGTGTAAAATAGTATTAAAAAAATATCGTACTTGCTGTCAGTAGTTGGTGTAGGTTGTTAACATATAACCACACACTTTTTTGTGATATGTCCATAAGAGTCCAAGAGAAACATGCAGTATCTACTGCTAGTGGTTGAATTGAAGGAAGATAATCTGACCGGCGGTGGATTGCACACCTGCTTCGTTTTGAGGGCGTTCACCGCCCCCTTTGTGGTTATATGTTAACAACCTACAGCAACTACTAACTGCAGGTACAATATTTTTTTTTATACTGTTTTGCACTAAAATATGTGGCTATGAATAAATAAGAAATATTGTTAAGAAAGCACAAAAGCCTGCTACATTGATTATGTGGATTATAGAGGAAACGTGAGAAATACTTCCTAGCAAACTTTGCCGAGATTGTACCAATATGAAGTTGTTGTAGCCTAACTGTCTTTATTCATTGGAGGATTCTTTAATGGCATGGAGTCAGTAAGGGATGCAGGGAGATTTCAACTCTGAAGCTAGCAGTATTGTTAATGCAGCTCAGGAAAATATGTAACTGGAGACCAATATAAGTAACGAATTCATTTTATATTCAAAGCGGAGTGCCTATATCATGTTATGGTTAAATAATAGTATATATCATTGTTATGCTCATTTAAAATGTTCGTGTTGGTTGTTAACCCAAAAATGTATTTGAGATAACATGAAATGAAAAAGTATTGGGTCCCTGAATTCTCCTTAGAATAAATTGGTGATGTCACGCACTAGTTGGTCTTCTAGAAGAGGGAACGTAGTAATTTCTGTTGATTATGTCTGTTATAATTCCTTTATCTAATGTATTCTTTTTATATATCAGGCTGTCTCATGTGCTTCAGTTTGATGAGAAAAGTCAAAAGGTGAAAGATGCCAATATGCAAGATGAAGACACCTTTGAGATCTATGATCCCCGTAACCCAGTCAATAAGAGGAGACGAGAGGACAGTAAGAAACTGATGAGGCAGAAGAAAGAAAGAAGATGAAGGACAACTGGATTCAGACAAATTAAAATGCTCTCTTACTGATGATATACAGACAACTTCATAACAAAATCTTATGTACATTACTGTTTTGCCATGTTGTTTTTTTATTTGGTTTTTCTTAACTAGACCATTTTACATGTTTTAGGGTGGGTTCACATTGGCGTTAGAGTTTCTGTTTGGAACCAGAAGTGTGACTGGATCCGTTTACCAACAGACTCAAACAGTGCCTGACGGACTCCATTGACTAAAATGCGGCCCTTTAGGTTTCCATCGTGGTGTTTGCTGTTTTAATGGAAAAAACAGTACTGTTTTTTCCATCATTCTTGACGAACTTGCAGCGGAACCTTCCACGCAGATGTGAATCCACCCTTGCTGCTTCCATAATCTAACATGTTGATTAATTGAAAACATTAGGAGGGGGAGATTTATCAAAGCTTGTGCACAATAAATGGAGAGTAGCTGCCTGTGGCAAGCCACCAGGTTGGTACTTTTAAGAAAACATCTAAAAAGTGAAAGTTTGCCTCTGATTAGTTGATCAGCTCCACTTATTTTATGGACTCGCTTTGAAAAATCTCCCACAATGAAGGGAAGCAGGTGAGTGACTCCTTGAGCTCTTCTCCTCCCCTCCCACCAAAGCCCATAAATTGTTATATTAGGTTTCTGTTATGATTGTGTATATTCCATCATCAGAATGCAGTGCATGACATGGAGATTCCTTGATTTTTTTTTTTAATTATTGTGTTATAGACTGCACCCTCTGTACCTGCTAGAATACAATTTTCCCTAGGTAATACTTCATATCTTGACCTTGAAATTTTAAAATGATATTCCATTCATTAACATGTGTGATCTTTCTACATGATGGGTAATAAATGTTTGGTGGTGCACAAATGCGAAGACCCCCACCAATTTCTAGTCCCTCTTTTTCTCCATGAGGGACTGGAATCCTTCATTCTAAAAGTCAGTGCGGGTCACTAACTCTAAAGTCTTACATTTATCACTGGTCCCATACATAAGTAATGCATGTTAACAGCTGTAAAGCCTTATTAACGGCAGTATGTAGCGATTTTTTTATTCAAACATTGCTGTTAAACCAATATTATTTGATATATTTACCATACGTCCAACTTGCTTTCATGCAACTTGGCAAATGAAAGCAATTGTCTGACTGAGGTACATACTTCAGGTAACACCAGTTTCATCACCATTATCTGTATTGACCCCAGTAGGTTTCATATGAGAGAGGGAGAACAGCTGTATCACATCATGGCAGCATATTATTCCTTACAAGGAAGTCTTCTTTGTACTAGCTGTATAACTGATCTAGAAAAAAAACTTCAATAAAAGGTACAGGAGGCAAAATAATCACTTCTACTTTAGATATGAAATCGGGATATTCTGCACATTTTTACGTTTGAGTAGATTGCAGCATTGTAATAATTGTATACAGTCCTGTTTATGTTGTATATTGTGTAACCTGATGAAAATTGTTTGTGTGAAGTAGCAAGTTTCGTTTTATGATCCAATTAATAAAGTATGTGATGACGTTCCTGTAGACAATGTCTCAATGTAAATACAAATACACCAGTCCCTTAACATACCATATTAATTGGTTCTGGGACAACAATTATGTGGTAAAACCATAATTCTATGGAAAACTGTAAGAAAAAACAAAATCACAGAGACCAATTTTTCATTGGATTGCACAAAACCATAGAGATAAACTAATGAAGTCACCAATTGAAAAACGAATTCTAATTCACAGACCGAGGTGCATCCTCATTACGCTAAAAATATAACTTTTATTCTTTACAGTTGAAAACTTTTCATGGGTATACAGTACTTAAGTAGGGTGACCGCCCTGAAAATGGCAACCTACACGCCAACCTTTCCCTACAAAGCACTAACAATCCCTAATAACAAATATACCCACAACAATATATCGTACAAATGTTCACAGCTACAGTAGCAAACTAAATTGAGAATAGATACAAAAATATCAGTACTAAAACAAAAAGGTCTACAAATGTTGATACTGTTTACCGAGATAGCACTCAATACAATATTTTGCCTCTATATCTCATTATATTAAAACAGATGAGGTATATTACTCCTATATATCCTATCAATGCATTTCCACATAAAATAGGAAAGTTTCATCAGGGAGACATAGAACAGAGGCCAACCATATGTAACAGAGGCCAAATAAACTAATGATTATAGATTGCAAGAATCTCAATTATGAAAACAAAAAAAATTGTGATTTTGCTATGCCAATGTATGAAAAATTACAGGGATATTCTTACTCTGCTGATAACCACAAGATGCCTTCATCATGGGCTATAGATGATACAAGCAAACTCACTGTAGGCTGAAAATACAAGTATATCACTATCACTGAATATTACATGCATTGATGCAATGTAACTATAGCTGCAACCATAAAAACTTGCATCCCTTTACAAGTTGCAAGATCCAATATGATGTACAAATGGTGTTCGGAAAACTGGTAATTGGTTCTGAGGTCCCAAATTGTCACCACGTATAAGATAAAATAAAGATCAAAGAAAATTAAGAACATAACTAATGCAAACTAATAATTAATGCTACGTATGTAGCCATGTAAAATTCTGGATCCTGGGTGGTGGCGGCTCTGGGGTCAGAGATGGGGTCTCCCCTGGAGCAGATTGGTTCTTGCCTTGTGGGTTTCAGGGCATTAACCAGTGGGGAGGCTGGGCTTGAACTCCTTGTCTCCCTCCCTTCACCCACATTTTCCCCACCCTTGGTTGAACTTGATGGACACGTGTCTTTTTTCAACCGCACTATGTAACTATGAAAGTACTTGCATATAACACCTTTTGAGGACAGGAGCTTATTTGGGTTATGTCCTTTATACACATTGTACCCGAAAAAAATCCTCATCCTGGACATGTAAAAGCAGTACAGGAAATAAATATACCTCACTGTACAGTAGAGTGGGGCTTCTAGATCACCAAACACTGCATATAGTTCACTAATACTAATAAAATGTTCATGCTAATTGGTTGGATCTTCCATCAATAACATGAGCCGCAGATCAGCAGTGTCTGTGGCATTGTGTTTCGAGTGTGGTTTCAAGATATTATGTCCCAGGAAAGACTATTGTAGGTGAAAATATTGTATCCTGAGGATATTGTAACTTGAGAGACTATTGTTTCTATCTACAGTTTTTCTCTATAGTAAGAGACGTGTAGTGACTGGGGCCTTGGTACTCTTCAGATTCTCTAATTTATGGGATCTGTGGGTCACTTTTTTCTCAGCTTGAAACTTTTATTATGTAGAACCTGCAAACTGTTTCATAGTAGGCATTTTAACACATTGCTTTAAGATCCAATGTGAAGCTTTGCGTCTGAGAACCCTTAGACTTTGGCAGATGTGCAGTTTGTGGTGCTTCGGATCTGCACGAGATTAGCCTTATCATTCTGTTGCATTTGTCTGTGTCTTTTTCAAGTGGCATCTCCAAAAATAAAGATGTTCTACTGTGGATTGTTTCTATGATGGCACCAAAAATCCATGCAGCAATCGCATGTTCATTGTGAACAGGGTTTTGGAAACTCCAGCCATACACATGGTCCGATTTGATGTAGTAAGATTTGATGCAGACCCGTGTAAACGAAAAATGTGGTGAAAAAATAGGTTAGCCAGGTGTGGGGCAGAGGGTAGGCCTGGCAGGGGGACAAAATGCGCCATCTTCGAAAACCGATCCGTCACCACCCAGATGACGGTGTTACCAGAAGAGGGGGGAGGTCGGTTATGAAGTCCATGGCCACATGTGACCAGGGACTGGTAGGGATGGGCAGGGGATGAAGAAGTCCCGCCGGTTTGTGACGAGGCGTCTTATTGCGGGCACAGGTGATGCAGGACTCAAGAACTCCCTGACATCCCTGGCGAGGTCCGGCCACTAGTAGAACTGGGAGATAAGAAGGCAAGTCTTACGGGCACCATCAAAGAACAATGTCCCTACCTCAAGACTTTTTTCGGAGCGTGGGACCCATGTATGTTCTTCCTGGTTGGACATTCTGGAGGTCAACAGGAGCTGCGGAGACAAGGCGCTCAGGGGGTATAATGTGTACTGGGGCCACTTATTCGCCGATCACGTCAGCCGCACGCGAAGGGGCATCAGCCTTGACATTCTTTTCCGCGGAACGGAAGTGGATCTGGAAATTAAATCGGGAAAAGAAAAGAGACCACCTGGCCTGGCGAGGATTAAGTCATTGGGCAGACTGGAGATATTGAAGGTTTATATGGTCCAAATAGATACAGATGGGATGCCTGGCACCTTCCAGCAGATACTGCCATTCTTCTAACGCCAGTTTAATGGCCAGCAACTCCTGATCCCCGATAGTATAATTCCTCTCCGCCGGCGAGAACGTCTCGGAGTAGAACCCACAAGTGACCATTTTGCCCTTAGCCCCTTTTGCGTGAGGACAGCTCCAACCCCAACAGAAGAGGCGTCCACCTCTAGCAAAAAAGGCTTTGCGGGGTCCGGTCGCGCCAGGATAGATGCAGAGGCAAAAGCGTTTTTCAACTTTGAGAATGCTCCCTCAGCTTCGGGTGGCCAACTCCTGGGGTTGGAGTTCTTCTTTGTGAGAGCCACAATGGGGGCCACCAGTGTGGAGAAGTGCGGGATGAACTGCCGATAGTAGTTACAGAAGCCTAAAAAACGTTGTATGGCCCGAAGGCCAACTGGGCGAGGCCATTGCAGGACAGCAGACCGTTTCGCTGGGTCCATCCATAAGTCTTTGTCAGAGATAACGTAGCCCAGAAATGGTAGTCGACTGGTGAAAGAGGCATTTTCCCAGCTTGGCGTACAGGTAACTGGCTCAAAGGCATCTCAACACTTGGCGGACATGAACTTGGTGAGTCTCCTGGTTGGGCGGGTATATTAAGATGTCGTCCAGGTAAACCACTACACAAGTGTAGAGGAGATCCCTGAAAATATAATTTACGAACTCCTGGAAGATGGCTGGGGCGTTGCACAGCCCAAAGGGCATAACCAGGTATTCAAAGCAGGGCTGTGGAGTCGGCAAGCCAAAGCCCCGACTCCGACTCCTCAATTTCCCAAACCTCCGACTCCTGAATCCAACTCGACTCCCTCATACATGGCGCATGTTTAAGTGATAACTTTACTGTAGTAAAATGGTAACATCAGGCTGTTTATCACCCTATGATACAATAATCAAGCTATTTAGGTAGAACAGACACTGACAAGCAAAAGAGTAACTATGTTTTGAACACTTGTAGGTAGAGTTGAAGAAAAAGCTGTATTTGTATCCAAGTCCAGTCTGCACCAACATTGGGAATGTGTAGAAGAGACCTGGGATCAGATTCTGGTTAAGACATGCTTGAATCTGATTCAGAGTCCAGAAGGATTCAGGCAGTATTGAAAACCAAAAGATGGATTTACCAAATACTAAAAAAATAATACATATTAACATTTTGATTTTTAGGAGCAGAAACGTAACAGTGCAGTTACAGGAAAGAATCTGAGAACTAAGCAGATGCTAAATACTTGCAAGCCAAAATTATGTAGATAGGTAAGATGACTGTATATAAAATTACAGTAGCCTCATGTACAAAGCTGTAGTGGATGGTGAGATATGGAACCAGAAAGTCTCAAAAGTTTAAAACATTGTTACCATTTTGCTTGTCAGTGTACAATATATTGAACACAAAAAAATTGTAAATATGCAAAACACTGCAGGAACATTTGTGGAGTCTCTGAATTTGTTCTGAGAAATAGTATCACCTCCATCAGATCCTGCATACATGGCCTCACATCTGATCTCATTATTTCCAGGCTAGAGAACGGCCTCTCTACACTAACTTGGGTTGGGGGCAAAGCGGTGACCACAGGGGCAACATCTTTAACAATGTCAGGGTATAAAGGAATTGCCTCAGCCACAGTCAGTTTTGATGAATGGTTTATCTCTGCTACTTCTTTGAAAGCAGGTGAAAAATTTTGCTGAAATCTGTTTGCCATGGGAGCAGAATCTTTTCCCCTGGGGCAGTGCTTTGCCTGCTCCATGTAATCAATTACACTCCTCATGTGATGAGGCTGAAGATATGGGAGCAGTAGCAATGGCCGGACCCAATTCCTCTTGCTCTTTGCACTGCATCGAACTAACTGGACCAACTTATTATATATTTTGGGAGTTGGAGTCGGTCCCTTTTATGACGACTCCGACTCCTGCAAAATAGGCACCGACTCCACGACTCCGACTCCACAGCCCTGATTCAAAGTGTCCATCCCTTGTGTTAAAAGCCATTTTCCATTCATCTCCTTTTCGGATACAGACCAGATTGTAGGCCCCCCTCAGATCCAACTTGGAAAAGATCTTCGCCCCTCCCACCCCCCGCAGGCGATCGAAGAGTTCCGTGATCAGGGATAACGATTCTTTACCGTAATCTTATTAAGACCCCGGTAGTCGATGCAGGGCTGTAAGGAACCGTCCTTTTCTACGAAGAAAAATCCCGCACCCGCGGGTGAGGAGGATTTACGAATAAACCTCTTCTGGAGGAGTCTCAAGAACGGACAAAGGATAGACTCTGCCCCGAGGAGGACTGATACCGGGCAGTAGGTCAATCGGACAGTCGTATGGCCGATGAGGAGGAAGGGTCTCCGCCTTTTTCTCCGAGAAGACATTGGCAAACTCCTGATATTCAGCCGGTAGGCCGGGCAGCGGCTCGCGGGGCGTCAAACGAGAGCTGGGAAGCACCGGGTGAGGTGCCAGAAAAACAACGACTCAAACAGCTAGGCCCCCAGCGGGTTTCCTCTCCAGACATCCAATCCAGAGTAGGGGAGTGGAGCCGCAGCCATGGAAGTCCTAGGAGAACTGCTGAAGAGGAGCGGGGCAACACGAAGAAAGTGATCTTCTCCTTATGCAGGACTCCTACACGGAGCGTCAACGGCAGGGTGACAAACTGTATGGTATCACTTAAAAGTTCTCCGCTGACCAAAGAGATGACCAAGGACTTTTCCAGACGGACCACCGGTAGGTCACACCAAGGACTGGTGGATAAAGTTCCCGGCTGAGTCCGAATCCAAAAAGGCTGGGACCTGGAACGAAAGTCCTGAGTCAGTCACGTTTTGGCCGGCCGGGTGGACTGGGAGGAAAACTTGCCCTAGGGCCGCCTTCCCACAACCCTTGGTGCGGGTTTTTTTTCGGACGCTTGGAACGTTGAGGACAATTCCTCCGGAAATGCCCTGAGCTGCCACAGTAGAGGCACAGTTTCTCCGATCGTCGTCGGGCCAATTCTTGGTCAGAAATTTGCACCCGGTCGACCTGCATAGGCTCCTCACTGGGTATGGGTGATGATTGCATAGGCCTCTGGGGCCAGGTGAGGGAACCAACGTGGTCAGGCTGTCTCGCGTTCTTGCCGAAGCTCCTCTTGCCTTTCAGCATAGCACACATCAGTGCGGGTGGCCAGCCGGATTAACTCGCTGAGGGAAGACAGGGTATCCCTTGCAACCAACGCATCCTAACTAGAGATGGGTGAATTGATTCCAACGAAGTGGAATTCGTTTAGAATTTCAGGAAAACTTCGATTCTGAACGAAGTCGAAGTGTGGGGTGATTCGCGGAAATGAAGCGTGTTTTTAATTGATAAAATGGCTGTGAGCACATGCCGTTACATGGAGCAAAGAAGTCTGGGAGGAAGAAAGGCGTAGCCTACATGACGTGCGGAGATGAAGCCAATCGGAGACCAGCGGGATTCTGTGACGTCACCGCACTATATAAGTCCGGGCACGACGCTGGCAGCTCACATCGCTCTCACTGTACTGTGTAGGGAAGGTGCCTCCGCTGCTGCTTATGATATCTCATACTAAAGAACTCACTTTTATACAGCGATTTTTTGGGGGTGTCACAGCTTGTCTCAGAGACTGCTTCTCTTACATTCTAATTCTGATTTTTTGGGATATTGGAACTGAAGTCCAGTGTGCGTCCAATTCAGCTGCATATACATTTTATTGCTATCTGCTCAGTTCTTGAGCACAATGAATATCCAAGGGTTATCTAAGCCTGTTGCTGTTGTATTCAGTTAAAGAAACAGCATTTTTACAATCCAAATACCACTTAATTTTTGGTTGCTCATTTATTTTGCGCAATTAGATCCAGTGGTTAATTAAGCATTGTTCTGCTGTTGTGGTCACTAAAAGAAACGTTCTTTTTCACCGCCAAAGAAGACATTTTGCCTGTAGCATAATTCATATCCGAAGGTTAATTACGAGATATTCTGCTGTTGTGCTCCGTAAAATACACACCGTTTTAATACGCTACAAAGCTGGTAATTGTTGGCAGCATATTTCTTTTGCGCAATTTACATCCAGCGGTTAACTAAGTATTTTTCTGCAGTTGTAGTTATTAAAAGAAACGTTCTTTTTCACCGCCAAAGAAGAAATTTTGCCTATAGCATAATTAATCGAGGTTAATACGATTTTCTGAGCTGTGTCTATAAAATACACTGTTTAACACAACAAAGTGTGTCATTGTGGAGCAATTTCTTTTGCGCATTCATCAGGGTTAAATAAGTATTGTTCTGCAGTTGTATTTCATAAAGAAATGTTTCACGCCAAGAGAATTCGTAGCATAATTATATCCGAAGTATTAACAGTTGGCTTATATCATAAATACACGGTTTTTCAACGCAATACAAGTAATTTTCCGTGCCCGATTTGTGGAGCGCAATTTATATCCAAGGGTTACCAAGCTTGTGGGTTCGTTTGGAGTCAAATACAGGGTGTGTATTTATCATATACAGATATCTTCATCAAACCGAGTCTGTACATTTTAGAACAAACAGTATGTCAGACAGAGAGGTGGCAGGCTCTTCACCGCGAGTGGCAGTGGCACAAACATTCCTGGAGCAGGCCCAGGTCGCAGCACAGCAAGGGGACGTCGCAGCAGGGGTCACTCGGTGAGGCCAGAACTGCCGGTGTCATCTAGCAGCCGTGTGGTGTTCAGCAACCCAATGGTTCTTGATTGGTTGACTAGGTCATCCACTTCCTCCCAGATGACATCTGACAACCCCAGCCAAGAGTCGGTGAGAACGTCAGACACAACCCTTAGCTGGCATAGCCCAGGAGCGGGTCAGCGGCCCTCACCTGTCCTCAACCTGCCTCTTTCCCATCCGGTTCCCTCAGCCAGAGATCTACTATGTCGTCTGGGCTCAGCGCCACTATATAGCGAGGAATTCAAAAATCAATTAGGCTGTGCACATCTATATATTTTGAAAAACGTAAGCTATATAGCGAGGATGAACAATTTGAGGAGGGCAGTCAGCAGCTACTTGGCAGCGAAGAAATGGGGCCAATATCCCTTGCTTCTTGCAGTAGGCGGCAAAGTTTAGATGTGGAGAGTGGCATGGGAGGTCATGTTGTGAGGGCTCAGCCTCTGCATACCAAGACCGGTGATGAGACAGCAGTGACGATCAAACACAAATCGATGATGATGTAGCCGACCACACTTGGGAGCCGGGTGAAGCAAGGATTTCATCATCGTCAGGAGAAGAGGGCGTCAGCTTGCAGGTCAGGCAGTGGCACAGCCAGCAAGTGGGTTGTGTGCCCGTGAGTCAGCAGGGTAGCAGCAGTGTGAGGTCGGGAGCCAAGCGGCCACGGGGTAGAAAACCCGCTTCGCAAGTCCAAGACAGTAGCGGCACAAGGGCTCAGCGAAGCAGCGGCGGTAGTAGTCACTCAGTGCGGAGCGTTGGAGGTAAAATCAGATGCTTGGCGGTGTGGCAGTTCTTTGCTAAGACACCGGAGGAGCCGAATATGGGTATATGTAGAATCTGTGGGCAGAAAGTGAAGCGTGGCCAGGGAGCTAACGTTGGCACCACGGCCCTGCGTCAATACATGCAGCGTCACCATCGGTGGCCTGGAGAAAACGTGGCTCAGATGTGGTGGTCCATCCTGCCGCCGCAGCAAAACAGCAGCAGCGGCCCAGTGGCACACATGCCATTGCAGCCAGTCAAGGCTCAACCACCTCTGCAGAAGGGAGTTGTTTCTCTTTGCTATCCTCTCCTGGTCCAGATGCTCCTGCTCCTCGCTACTCATGGTGCCAGCAGTCGTTCAACGAGGCGATTGCAAAGAGAAAACAGTATGCGTCCAACCATCCTAAGGTGCAGAAGCTGACCGTGTTCCTGTCCAAGTTGTTGGTACTGCAGTCCCTCCCTCTGCAAATGGTGGACTCTGCACCGTTCAGAGAACTAATGGCTTGTGCCGAGCCGAGATGGAGAGTTCCAAGCCGTAATTTCTTTTCCAAAAAGGCAGTACTTCATAAATACTGTATGTAGAACAGAAGGTGGGCCAGTCCTTGAGCTTATCGGTTTGTTCCAAGGTGCACGGCAGCGCGGATGTCTGGAGCTGTAACTTCGGTCAGGGCCAGTACATGTCCTTTACGACCCAAAGGGTGAATGTGCTTCCTGCCCAGGCACACCAACAACTTGGAGACGTCGCTTTCTCCTCCACGTTGTCAAACTGCGGCTCCTGAGCCAATGTCCGCCTCCTCCTCCACCACCACCATCATCTCAGCCTCCACAAGTACTGCTCCATCATACCACATGTGTAGGGCACAGCGGTGTCACGCAGTTCTACACCTGGCTTGCCTCAGCGAACGAAGTCACACAGTGGAGGAACTGCTCCGCGTCATGCAGCAAGAAATCAATGTGTAGCTTTCTCCGCGCCAACTGCAAATCGGAACCATGGTGATGGACAATGGGAGGAACATGGTGTCCGCGCTGCACTGAGGAGGGATGGTCCATGCGCCCTGCATGGCGCACGTGTTCAATCTGGTTGTGAAAAGGTTCCTGAAGTCTTCCACAGATCTTCAGAAGATTCTGAAAATGGCCAGGAAACTGTGCATGCACTTCATCCATACATACAACGCCAGGAACACCCTCCTCGAGTTGCAGCGGCAGAACGGCCTCCCCCAATACACTCTTATATGCGATGTTTCCACCCGTTGGAATTCTAGCCTGCACATGTCTGACCGACCGACAGAGAAAGGCCATTAACGATTTTTTGATGATCAAGGCGGACAGGAGTACTCCCCTGTATAACTTTGATGTCAGCCAGTGGCAGCTCATGTGTGACACCTGCCGCTTGCTGAGGCCATTCGAGGAGACGACGTTATTTGTCAGTCGCTAGGACTACGGGATGAATAACGTCATTCCACTGCTTCATGTCCTGGAACAGATGCTGAAAAATTTGTCTGGGCAGGGGACTGGAGACGTGGCGACTACATCTCGCGGCCATATGAGTCTGGTGGGGACTGAGCTGGAGGAGGAGGAGGAGGACATTGGAGCAGAAGCATTCTCTGGTGAAATGAGTGGATTTTCTACCCAGGTGACAAGAGAGGAGGAGCAGGAGCAGCTGGAGGAGGTAGATGGAGATGAGGCAGATGACCCACAAGCACCGTGGCAGTATACAGTGGAGATGGAGGCAGAGAGCCCCTCGGAGTCACTTGTGCAGATGGCCCGCAGCATGCTGATTTGCCTGGCTAGTGACAGCCAAATAGTCAACATCCGGCAGAGGGATGACTTCTGGCTCTCCACCCTATTGGACCCTCGCTACCGGTCCAAAATGGGAGCCTTTTTCCCAGCTGCTGAGAGGGAGGACAAACTCAAATACTATAGGGAAATCCTCCGTAGTCAGTTGGCCGCTGCCTATGTGCGGCATCGTTCCTCCTCTGACAGGTCTGAACGGGGGGTTCTTCAACGCTCACGTACTACTGCCGCGGCTGCTGGAGGAAGGTGGGGGGGTAGGAGCAGTACCAGCTCCATCAGCAGCAACCTAAGTCTGGAGTCACTAATGAGCAACTTCCTTCACCCGCCTAGTGAGGAGGGCAGGACCTGGAGCAGTCCCTGAGCCAACAGGTTGTGGCCTACTTGGACAGCACTCTGCCTCGCCAGTTAGAAGATCCATTGGACTACTGGGCAGCCAAACTGGATGTGTGGCTGCACTTGCCGAGTTTGCAGTGGAGACGCTGTCCTGCCCGGCCAGTAGTGGGGCATCAGAGTGGATGTTCAGTGCGGCGGGGGCCATCGTTACCCCAAGGAGAACCCGCTTGTCCACGGGAAATATAGAATGACTGACCTCTGTCAAGATGAATCAGGCATGGATCGGCCAGGATCAGCGATGACGCCTCACCAAAACTTTGAGAAATGAGTCAGATTCAAACTACCCGCCTCGGCCATTATTCTGATGCCGCCACCCGTCTGATGCCACACATCTGCTGACATTTTCTCCATCTGCCACCAACCATCTTTACCAGGGACTGGTATTGCTACCCACCTCCACACTCTGTCATTGTGCCACTGTCTGACCTCATGCTGCTGCTGTTGCTGCTGCCGTGACCTACACACTCTGTCATTGTGCCACTCTGTGGCCTACTCCTGCTTTTGCCACCTCCAGACTGTCATTGTGCCACTGTATGACCTCATGCTGCTGCTGTTGCTGCTGCCGTGACCTACACACTCTGTCATTGTGCCACTCTGTGGCCTACTCCTGCTTTTGCCACCTCCAGAATGTCACTGTGCCACTGTCTGACCTCATGCTGCTGTGGCTGCTGCCGTGACCTACACAATCTGTCATTGTGCCACTCTGTGGCCTACTCCTGCTTTTGCCACCTCCAGAATGTCACTGTGCCACTGTCTGACCTCATGCTGCTGCTGTGGCTGCTGCCGTGACCTACACACTCTGTCATTTGTGCCACTCTCTGACCTCATGCTGATGTTGCCCCTGACCCTCAGCTTGTTTTTTTCCAGCTGAATGCTGCCATTAACTTTATCATGGCTACATTCCCCTCTTCATCCCGTTTTTTGGTCAATTTTGCCCTTTTAAGTGCCCAGGGAATTTTATAGTGAAGCGATTCTAAGAGCAGCGGCAGTCATATGCGTGTCATACTAAAACACAACATTGTATGAAGACCAAACCAAGCTCCCTCTGCATATTTAAGCATGGCACAACATTCTACAGCACCCTACAGGCTCTGTGCAGCCTGGAACTAGCTTTTTTTAAACGCGATTCATCCCGAAGTAATTCGGACCGAACCGAATTTTGTCGGAGAAGTCGGCGAATCGAATTTTTGAGAAATTCGCCCATCTCTAATCCTAACCCTACCGGAGAGGCCTTTCTTAAAGGTGGTACATAGGGCAGCCTCATTCCAGGACAGTTCAGAGGCTAAGGTGCGGAACTGCACCGCGTAGTCTCCCACCGAAGAATCCCCTAGGTGCAAGTTTAGGAGGGCGGTTTCAGCGGAGGATGCTCACGCAGGTTCCTCAAACACACTGCGGAATTCCTTAAGGAAGGCCTGTAGATCCGCCATCACTGGATCGCTCCTGTCCCAGAGAGGGGTAGCCCATTCCGTCATTAACTCGATGTGCATGGTGCAGTGGGTGAGAAATCCCCTGCAGAGCTTAGGATCTCCGTTGGCTGGCAGCGACAAACGGAGCTTGGGACCCAACGGAGCCAATGGAACTGCCGGAGTGGAAGCAACTACGGAAGGAGGTTGCCGTTGGGCGGCGACGAGTTGCTGCATCATCGTGGATAGTTGACCTAGCTGTTGCGCCTGTTGTGTCAGCTGCTGGGCAACAACGCTGGTTAGATCCGCCACACTGGGCAACGGCACCTTGGCGGGATCCATGGCCGGATCTTACTGTCACGGTTGGAGGTGGTGGATCCTCTGGACCACCGCAGGTGATGGCGTAAGCCACGCCAGGGAGCGGAATCTAAGTAGCTTCCGGTTTTCACCAGAGCCCGCCGCAAAGCAGGATGGACTTGCTGCGTTGGGAGTCTACCAGGTCGCTATCCCTGACGTGACTTGCTTGCGGAGGCAGCCGAGGTGTAGCATGGTACAAAATCGGAAGGAAGGCTCGTAGTCGGGTACAAGCAGGTAGGTCATGGCAGGCGGCAATGGTTCGTGGTCGTGGACAGGCAGGCAAATGGTACGGTCCACGGTAATCAGAACGAGGCTTCAGGTACGCTTTCTCAGTAGGCAATGAGCACTAAAGATCCGGCGGAGAGCTGCCGGAGGAGGAGCCCCTAAATAGGGTCAGCGGCCGGTACAGCCAATTACCGGCGCGCTGGTACTTTAAATTTGCAGAAACCGGTGCGCGCGTGCCCTAGAGAGCGGGGACGCGCGCACCAGCCGACACAAGGGCGCAGAGAGCCAGGAACGTGGACGGGTGAGTGATTAGACTCCGGGGGACGAGTGCGCCCACGGTCCGGCACCCGGACCTGGGGGAGGAGTAGTCGGACGGACACGCCCACAGGCTGCGGTGCCATTCGTGACACCTAGAAAATAAAGGATGAAGTTGGGCAGCAGAACTCAAAATTTCAACAGAATGACTGGAGAAAAGAGTTATGATTTGAGAAGTCTATCTTTAAGAGGTTTGTGGAAACAACAAATTTAAGTGTTCCAATATAATTTTTCATGTCTGAAGAATCCAAATTACATTAAAACTTCAGATATATACTTCAATCTTAAAATTATTTTTTAAAAACATGTAAGGAGACCAGTCCATGAAACCTCCGTTTATTACAAAAGTCAGTCATTTCATGGATAGCTAAATGAATGAGAGAAAGGCTGTTGCAGATCATACATACCCGATTACACAGGAGACTACTAAGCCCCCATAGTCCCTGTGTTTCCTGGATAGAGGGATCAGAACTCCTGAAAGTGATAATTGATACATTTTGATAAAATGAATTCGGACCACAGGGACGTAATGCACTTAGGTAATACAATCTTCTACCAAGCAATTAACAAGCGGTCATAGAGTACTAATGTATCCAAAGTTTGTTCTTTTATACCAATATACGTTAGCACTTCAAAGTCCGACATGTAAATGCTTAAAATACATCAAAGGAATCTGCAATGGAAACCTTTCAGCCCTTACTCCAAGAGTTGCTGTAAAACAAGGTTTTGTCCTGTAGCTCCAGGAGCCTGATCTATGTTGCTGTTTAGCTCATTTACTCACATTTAATAAGCCTTTTGATCTTGTTTTCCTATTTAGGGTTCCCCTGTGTCTATAATTGCTTAATACCTTTACTACATGATTGTTCTTCACCTCTGCTGCAGGGCTTTTGTAGGCCACTTTCACATGTTGAACCAGAACTTTATACTGTTGTATATTGTATCTTCCTACAAGTATTTAACTGCTCCAACATTCCCACGAGTTCTCCGATCATAAAAGATGATGTGGTCACCTGGACTGGAAAATACTCTGCTCCCAAGAAACAATGCTTGCTAATGTCAGAAGTGCTACAGACTACTGTGAGTAGTATTTCCTCCAAATCATTTTATTCCGAATATGATTCATACTGTAGGGATTCTATTTAGTTTGCTTTGGAGTGATCAAATGCCTGTGTGAACATTTCCACCATGTGACTTCCTATGAATGAGGTATAACAATGCTATCAGTGAAGGTGGAGTATACAATTTATTCATCTGACCGCCAGATTTATGTATTCTTTCTATGCCCACCCTTCCTTGGCAGATGGACTGCTGAGATAAAGGCACAGAATGCTTTGTATGAGAGAATGCTTAGTGTAAGTCACAACTCCTAAATATAGACAATGCACAATATGTGTTCTTGCTAAACATAGATTTCTGCAATCATAGGTTTGTTAAAGAAATGTTTCCTATTTAATAAGTAAAGTTGTACCAATTAGATCTATTAATACTGACAAATTAGTGGAATCTGACTGCTAGGACCCCCACTGACCCGCATAATAAAGGAGCAATGCCGCTGCTTTTTTGCAGATTCTTACTATACCAGTGCTGGAATACCCTTCAAAATGCATGGGACATATCCAACTTTCTACACGGCAGGCTGCACAAAGCACTAAACCTTTGCTTATATCTTTCCTAACATCCAACCTGTGCTCAGTACTCTCACCCTGAGACTTCTGCACACCCAGAACCACAAAACGATGTCTGTTGTCTACAGGTGTCTACAGGAACCACTGCTGGTGCTAGTAAATGGGTCACGTGTCTAGTAGGCTGGTTTGGCTCACCCCAAGGAATGAATACAAAGAATGAAACATAAGGAAAAAAAAGAAGGCTACTATTTTGCCTAACACTTTTGTGCCCCTTCATTGCTAGTTTAATTGAAGGACTACAAAAAGTAGCAGGGCCAGAGGTATAAATAAACGACACCAACATTGTAAAGGGTACACATGGCAGCTGTGGGCCCTGTATGCAGTTTTCTAATTGGGGCCCCAGAGTTTTGGGAAGAGGCTTTCATAGACCCTTTACCTTTTCTGTAAATGCATGGTGCAATAAACACTTATCTCTAGATAACTCTAGAGACTCTAGATTTTGCTTCTGGAGCTCTGGAATTACAACTTTTGGAGAAGCCATTTTATAGACATGTGTTTAGTAGGGTTAGAGGGTCCATTGAACAGAAACCTGAGAGTTTGAATAGGCATTATGTTACACTGTACTCATACAACTCCCATAGTGACCATCTTGTTGTGTTCAACCAATGAACCCTATATAAAAAAAGAAGTACATCCTTTCTGAAACTCATGTTGTGACATTTATCTTTGCCCTGCAAACTGTCATGGTGGAAAGTTAAATATTCTATTGTCATAATATAAGTTCTGTGAAAGAGCAAAATTTTTTAGGTGCCAAATAGCTGGAAATAGGTTGTCAGGAACATGAAGCCTATTGCTGTTATCAGAAAGACTCTCTACAACATGTCTTGATGGCTTCTGAAGTGCGAAGAACATAAACCATTGTGCTACACTAATGCAAACCACATGGAATGGGGTCACTGTAGTAAACCATTATGTCTAAATACACTCTACAATCTATAAAGATAAGGCAACACAAAGCTGAGGTGTGAAATGAGAAACTGTTTCAGCCTGTCATCATCTTGGTTTTGGAATGAGTGACTATTATAAGGAAGGGTGTAGAGTGGATAAGTGTTACATTCCTAAATACTGTCATTCACTAGAGAATATATGTCGAAGGCTTTTATTATCTCAACGTTTCTCCACTATCTATTTGTGAAAGTGGCTCCTGTTAATTAGAAAACTTGAAAAGGCTTCTCGGCTATGTGTTTAGTCTACAGAATCAGATGAGTTACATGGTGTTTCATCAACAAAGTCTATTGGTACTTTATGACAAGTGGACCTCTAGCAGCCAGTTCTGGGTTCATTGTGCTTGGGGTATCTTTTTCCATTGAATGGTCAATTAAATGTATATTTTCAGCCCACTTTATTGCTTTAAGTAAGAAAGACTTAAAAGTAACCTGTGTCAGATTTTCATATTTTGTAAACTGGAGCTTCCTTTCATCTGGTCCTTCAAATGCGGGTTTATGAGGGGCTCTGTGCATTGTAGTTCCCTAGGAAAGAAAACAAAATGGCTGCATGCTATTTGTCCAAACATCAGCAGTCGCCATTTACGTGCCAGTGCTCAGTACTTTACGCCTTTTTGCAGAAGACGCACTTCACACTTCTTGCTTTACCGCTTCCTCAATGCACATTATACAGTGGTACCTGGACACTCAAATGCAATATGGAAGACTGGTTTAGTGCTGATCAGTTTAAGTCCCGGCTTATTTTTTCTTATCAGAAATAATCTAAATGTATTTCATGGCCTCTAAGACATGGCCTCATCTATTCACTTCTTTATCTTTACCAGTATGTGGGACCTTTTGTTTTTGTTACTCCTTACACTAGATCAGCTGTCATAATGGCCTTTTTATGTGTCAGTATTGTTGACTTACTGAATGGCTGATTCAAATACATGTATGCCACACACATACTTTCATTTGTAAATATAACTGTTTTTACTGTTTTCATCTTTCCTTCATTTATAACATCAAAATTTTATGGGGGTACCATTGTGACACTATGTGCAAAAAAGAAAAAAAAATGAGATAATCGAACACCGCACCAGAACAGGTCTTTACTGCTTGAAATCGACAAGCAAAGGGACAGCTTTTCATTTGTTTAATCTTGAAGCATCGGGGGTATGTGTTTGGTCTGATATAGGTTTTAGCACGATGGTTGAGTGCTGAGCAAGCGCTTGAGCTTTGAATCAGAATTCTCTCAAACTTATTAGTTGAGGTTCAAAACATTTAGTGCCAAGGTGGCAATGTATTGGTAAGTGGTAAAAGCTCTCTTCTTGAAATTGTTTGCCTTTTTCTGGACAGGTAAAAGGAAATGTATCATTCACTGACTGAATACACTTCCTTTTTCCTGTCTGGATAAAGGCCAATGATTAGTCATATAAATTTACCAGTTCAGGCCAAAGTAGCCATACCAAAGTACAACACTATATATATATATATATATATTGTATGTATAAATGCATACACGTGTATGTATAGATTTAGTTTCTGGGCAGGACTATAGCAGGAGGGCTTAAACACTCTGTGATTTCTGTCTGTTGCAGGGAAGCACTGTCAGATAAGGTCCATTCAATATGTCTTATAACCGAGTATAAGTAAGCATTGGGATTTTCTTGATTGAAAAGCTCATTTATATTTCCATTGTAGTATGAAATTAGCTATTTGCAATTAACTTTGAAATGGTGTGACGTTCCACAACAGCAGTAGGTGCACATGACATATAATGATTTCTATTGATTTGAATTATGACTATTGCACTTAATGTAGATGCACCCACGGTTTTGTTCACTGTGTGCATATATGACACAGCATTGCTCCACAGCCTTGTCCCTTTTTTGTCCGCACCCTGATCTGTTAATATTGCTTTTAGTATACAATTCCCATGCACAGTTATGTTTAGTCTGATTCTGCAGTCATGTTTTACTACTTTCTATGTCCTTCCTACTCATCAGTAACCTGCAAAGAAAAAAACCTTTAAGAAGATTGGACCAATCCAAAAGTAACAAAATCTCAAATGCTCAATACCAACAGCAAGAAATACCCACCAAATTCAGAATACACAAGACCGAATAAGCTTAATTGTTAAATATCACTAAGACACATGAAGAGGGTAGTGCAACAGTATAAAACACCCTAGGTGAATATCTGCATATGTGTTACAAATAACATAGTGGGACAGAAATGTAATAAAAAATTTTTAACCCCCCCTCTAAAGGGTACTGAGTATTTTGAAAAGAAAAGCGAAAAAAAACCACATAAACACACAAACAATACCAAAAAGAATTACAGCCAAACGGGTACAGATAAAAAGCCCTAAAAAATTTTTTCACACGGTAAATTTTTTAGTTATTAAAATTTTTAAAAATTTTTTTAATAAAATAATTAAATAAAAATCTTTTTTTATATGCGCCAACATTTTCCGCACACTTTACAAATTCAAGGTAAACACGACTTACACAAAAAATACTTACAGATTAACAAAAGGGTGTGGGGGCCCTGTCGTGAGAGCTTACAATCTATTAGGGGGTATGGGGGGAAAAATACGGTAAAAAAGTCCAAGTTTACAATGGTGGCCATGTTTTTTTAAATAGGGGTTTGGGTTACTAAAAAAAGGATGAACCCCACCCAGACGAAACATATACAGATAAGTGCCTGTAGTCCCTAGTGTAGGGAGTGACAAATGTGTGTTTATAGCGTTAGGGATCTTGGTAGGGGCCCGACTGAGAAAAGTGTTTCGGGCCCTTAAAACTGTGAGGGTTTTTGGTTTCCGATCGCCCGGGAGCATTTCCAGAGAATTGGTGGGCCCCACGTGTGAAACTTGGGGCGGGCATGGGGGGGTTTTTGGGTGATTGATGAGTGTAAACCTGAATCAGCAGCAGAGCGGGAGAGTGGGTCGGGGGGTAACGGACGAGGGGGGAGATGTAGGGGGGGGGGGCAGCGTTTGGGGAGCTTTTAAGTAAATGCGAGTTTATACGATCCTGTAGTGAATGGGCAACCAGTGCAGTGATGACCCAGGGTAGGGCTCAGTTTAAAAGCGGTGAGAGAAATTGAGCCTGGCGCTGATTCAGGAAGATTTAAGAGGGAGAGTTTGCAGAGAGGCAGACCCTAAGCAAGGAAACAGTAGTCAAGAAGAAAAAAAAAAGCAGTAAGAAGTTTGAGTTATTTCTTTTTAAAAGTAATTGGTTCCCCCTGGTTATCTGTTACACATTGGGAAAACTTTCCTGGGTGTTTTTTATACTATAGCACTACCCTATTTTGATTCGGTTTTCTGTATTCTGAATTAGTTGGATATTCCCTGCTGTTGGCATTCATAACCTACAAAGCGTAAAAGAAGGGCCAAAAGGTTTTGTTTTGTTGCTGAGATTTTTCAGTCTACTTTACTTTGATTTTAAAGTTTTGTTTGAATAATAATCATAGTCAATATGAATATCCTAATCAAGTCTTAATGCTTCTAACATAATTAAACCCGATTGTCAACTTATTTTGTTTAACTAGTTGCCTTACCCAAGGGTGGAAATTATGTTGTTTTTTTTTTTTATCCAAGGCCTGTTGGTGTTCATTTATTTTTTTTCCTTTAATACATGGAGTGATGCTCTAAAATGTGTATCACAAGCTAATAATTAGCAGAAGTAAAATAAATTAGGAAAGTGACAAATACTTTCGTTAATGATAACAGTTACATTTGTTTGTCAAATTGTTACTGCTCAGTTGTGCAAATCTGAAATAGATTTGTCTAGGGTCTCCACAGACCATGAACACCCCACAATACGAGATCCCATAGCCAAACATTTTCATGTACTTTAGGAAGATAGAAAATCATTATTTTAAAATGTGAATTCATCAAGATAATTCTGTCGCTCTGTCTTCAGCCTGTCATGTGAAATTATGCATTGGGCACTTCAGTGAGATAGATAAACATGGAAGCACATGTCAACGGAACAGTTCTACAGAGACACTCGCTCTTTCCATCAGTCATGCTGGTAATGGCATACATATGCTGCGGAAAGGATATAATGCACTCCTATTGATAACTGTGGAGACCTAGGAGGGTTCAACATTGCAATGTGTGTGGTAGCACAATATCCTTCTTGTTAGGTAATGTAGAAGATAACCTATGGCAGTATCATCAGAATCTGTGTCAGCTGTTGTATTCCAACATTTTTTTAATCTGTCTACAATGGAACCAAACTGGTGAGCAATGCAAAATCTGCAATGCTTTCTAGTTCCAAAAAGACAACTCAGACTCAGGTAGACCACTTTTAACTTGGACACCAGTGGCGTGACACCTTCTCTCCCTAATATGGGTAAATGTTAGGATATTATCTTTGGGCTAATTATGGCCACTGTGCATGTTAGGTTATTATCTGGCCCTAAGTTTCTGACTTGGGGTGCCCCGTTTGGCAGTTGCTTAGTGCACTTTAGTCGATTAAATTTAGCTACCTGTATTCTATAGTTTTATGATTCTCTTCTGAATTGAAAGTGTTAGACCAGGGGTCTCAAACTATGGCCCTCCAGCTGTTGGGAAACTACAACTCCCATCATGCATTTATATAATCTATAACAGTGGGCATGATGGGAGTTGTAGTTTTCCCCAACAGCTGGAGGGCCGTAGTTTGAGACCCCTGTGTTAGACACTTGTCCTTTATCCCATATTTTGGGCTTTTGATAGACACATAACCTCAGCAGAGTTATATCTTATTAACAACAGTATTTGCATACATACATATTGGTGATTTTTTTACAGCAACTCTCACCACTGTTTGTCTATTTTGTATTGGATTTCCTCTTTTTTGTATTTTTTTATATTTGGATAGAATAAAGTATTATATGTTTTAATGAGATATGAATCCATTTTTCTTGGTTGTATATTGATATTATGGGAGTCTCTCTATTTTGTAAAGTAGGGAGTTTTGGTACTCTTTGTATAAGATCCAGTCATAAATGTGTAGAATTATACGGTTGTGGTGCGACATGCCCCCAGAACGCCTCTACATCTTAGGCACAGTACAAAGTGCCGTGGACGCCACATAATGCGCCTAATTTTGGAGTGCGCCTGCTCATACATCTAGAGAACAGGTCTGCACCAGTTTTTGGGCTGAAAGGACACCAGAATACTGGTGCAGCCCCGTTCATGCACGTCGCCCTAAATGTCCATGTCCAAACATATCTGTAACACACTCACTACTGGTTGTTGTGCACAGCACTAAATAATCTGTGCATGTCTTACTGCGTCATCAAGTGATTGGAAAAACGTCCTAATGTGGTTCTTTCACTCTTATTTGTATTTTGTTACAAATAAAGGTAGCTGGGAGTACCTACCGCATACTCTACAATACAGCAATCCAGTGTCTGCATATCAGATTACCACTAAGGTTGACTGGCTCATGTGTACTGTTGTCAAGGAAATGGGACCTGACCACTTCAGGCACCGACTTGCTGCAGTGGTCACAAGTTGACCACAGAGCCAGATGTCAACAGACCACCAGCAGCTACAATGCTGGAACGATGGCGAGTGGCAAGGTATGTATCTTTTTTATTTTATTAAGACACCAGTAGCTTAAAATGATTAGAAAAAAACAAGACCTGCACAACCCCATCAAATAAGTCATTTAAATTAAAAAAAGTAACAGATAACAGAATTTGCTGAGGCCAAAATGAGAGAATTTTCTTGAGGACCATGCAAATGAATACAAACAAATATTCTGTTAAAAAAAGATCATTGTTAAATATAAATTAACTAAGTTCAGGTATTTTTCCTTTTTCTTATGTTAAAAAGTTGCTATTTTTGTGTTTTTCGATTTAGTTTCTCAACAACGTATCTTAAGCAGTAAGTCCGGTAAAAATGTACAGGAATCATATAAGTCCTTTGGTGTGATCCGGGTGTAATATGGGTTCATCATTGGTATACAAGTATTAGTATTGCTTCAGAACAATTTTATCAGATTGATCGACGAAGGCCATCAAGTCTCCCATTCTTTTCCATGAATCGTCAATATTTTATCACTTCCAGTTTTGTGTAATTTTATTTTTGTGAATCTTTTGAGCACACAGATTGAAACACTTAAAAGAACCATCATGAGATTATGATTAGTAGACGCAGGGGTTTTAACATAAATCGGATATAGGTTGTAAAATGATTTAGTCATAAATGTGCCATACAGTGCACAGGTGACTCATTAACCTTCATCTTCTGTATTAAATGTTTGAGTTCCCATGACCTAGGTCAAACCTCTATGAGTAGTTTAGTGCAGAGTATCATTGGTTCAGGAGGATATATGAAGCCATCTGCATGGTTATTAGTCCTGAGTGAAAGTGTTTTTCCAGCAAAGTCATATTTAAGTAATTGATTCAGTACTTATATTTTAGTATTATACTGTGTATATATAGCTAGTGGAGTTACTGTTGACTTTAGCTTATGACATTATTTGTAATAATGACTAAAAGTAGTGGATTAAACCCAGGATGGAGTGGGTACATAGGTGCCAAGCTACTACACAATTTATTAACTATATTTAAGAGGGGTTTATTGGTGTATATATAAATTATGACTCTTGTAACTTTTCAGAACGTCTGCAGTAATTTCTACATGTTTCATTACGGTGAAGTCTTATCTTCTCTGTAAGAGGCAACAGTTTAAAATTATTGTTAAGATGTTATGTCCGTGCTAGCGGGACACCTGTACAAAACCAAACAAATTTCTTGCAGGCCAACCTGCCTAACTCTCTTTGTCCTGAAGGACATTCTAATATAGGCCAACCTTATGGCTACATGTTACCCTTGTCAGTGTAGATTCCTTTGAGTACTTCAGTTACCTCCCATTTTCTAAAAACATCTGAATAGGTTAATTGGTTTTGGATGACATTGGTCCTAGTATAAAATATTGTGTTTAAGATGGAAAATTCACATTCTGACAGGGGCACGGGTTAAAGCTGACCTTTGGGTTGAAACATTGTGCAAATTTTGCTGCCAAAAGGTATTGTGCTATGTATGTTGGAACTTATAGTTCTATACAATGCACAGAACATTGCTCGGCATCACATTAGACAATCATGTATGCCACTCTTAGACGATAAAGAGGTTAGGTCTACAAAATAACTTGTAACATATGTAATAAGATGTGATGTTCGCAAGTCAGGACAAATAGAAAAATTACTGGTTCTTGTACTTCAACGTTTATGTGAATCTTCGCCTTTTATTAGTGTTGTTTTGGGGACAATATTTTGTGTTGATGTATATCAGTCCTTTTTTACATACAGAGCTCCAGATCCCATAAATTGATATAGTATTAGATGATAAAATGTAGTCTGTTTTCAGCTACCTCTAAAGGGAGCTTCACAGCTCAACACATACGATTTTATTATTCAGCTAGGCTATGTTCACACAGCATTAGGGCAAGCACATTTGGCAAAGATACCAAAAGGTTCCTAGCATATACAGAGTTTAACTTGACCATGATTTCACGGCTTTTGCGTTACCTGATCTTAGGTCACAACAAAAGCCATTGAAACAGTTGTGATAACTTTCTGTGCCATGACATCATTGTACATTATCTGTCAAGTTTTGCTTTGTTAGGGTACGTCCACGAGGCAAGGGTTTTCAGCCATTTTCTCAGACAGTTTTCATATTTGAAAACTGTCTGAAAACCGACTGTCAACCATCCTCTTTGACCATATTAGAAAGTCAGAAAATGTACAGTCTTCCGCCCAATTTGATGTGCTATTATGATTAAGGGGATGGGCGAATCCGCAAACCGCGGACAGAACCGTCCCTCAAAACCATTAAGAAGATGATAAAATACCGGTCGGATTCTTAATCAAAATCCAACCAGTATTTTGTCACTGCCGTGTGGTCATAACCTTACATTTGTATGCCAAACGTACCCATTGGAAACTTTTGGCTTGACAGAAGCAAATAAGTGTCCTGTTGGTATCACTCAGGGGGGTATTCCCTAACCTAAATTTTCTTTTTTTACTGTATAGTAAAGCACAATAGCCTGCACTTTTCCGTACAGTAAGCAATTTTTTTTTTTTTTTTTGCATTGTGGCCAGTGGTCCACATATGCCACTATATGGTATAAGGCAGAAAGTGGAAAAGTATGTAATGGTGTATGTATCCCAGCCAGGTTCCTGGCATATACCTAGAGAAGCTCAGACGCATGTTACCAAGCAAAGGAGCCTTGGTGAAATGAAAAGCCAAATTAGATCAGGCAGTTGACACACATTTAGGGCCACATGTATGAACCTGTTTAGGTCTAAAACTCACTTTTTTGTCCATAGGATACTATGGGCAAAATAGTGAATTTTAGACCGAAATAGTTTCATACATGTGGCCCTTAGTGTTATTTTTAGTATGGCTTCTAGCCATTCCGAGACGGCTTTTCATTGGGAGTTTCACGCCAGGATTTACCTGGCCTGTATAAGCCAACAAGTCAGCTGACTATGGGTGACCTACAACCCTGGTCTACCATTGGGTCCTGGTAGAAACTACGCTGTGGAAAGCCATTGTCTGCCACGCCACTGTCTATGTGTTTGCAAGGTGATAGTAAGTTCAACTTACCTGTCTAGTTAGAGCTCAGAAGAGCAGGGTTTTTTTTGTGTTTAAGTTGTGCATGTCTTTGTACCCGAAGTATCTGTCTGTGTGCCTAAAAAGAACGTATACTAAGATCCCAGAGCTGTAAAAGCTCACAGTAGCTACAAAGTGGAATACGTCATAGGTAAACATTGTATAATTCATAATTCTTCACTTTCTGTTGCCTTTGTGATATTGGAATGGTGCAGGATGTTTAGTAGTGGTGCCGAGAAAATCTTTGACACAAGGGATAAGATCTCAGAGATTTACTCACAGCTCACTCTTAACATCAAGCACAGAGTTACAATTCTTCAATATGCCATGCCAAATAAAAGTTGGTAACAACTATTGGTCAGGGTAAGGAATCATTTCTTACCATTTGTAGCAGTAGCATCTTTTATCTACCCTTCCAGCTGTACTCTCCTGGCTAGATGGTATACTCCATGACTTACAGAGAAGTAGCTTGGGCCACCCACCCTCCCCCCACAGGGATCTTTAAGGTTTTCCCCATAACCTCCTCCCACCTCACATACCTAGTGACAGGCGTGTCTCGTGCCTCTGCCCCTGGACTCCCGTCCAGCACTGATGGTGATGTTTCTCTCAGCACCAAACATAGAAGCTGAAGGAGATTACACCCTTTTTAAGGGCTTCAAATTTCTCAAGGCCCATTTAGTAAAAGGTCCAGGTAACAGCTGGCACTGGTCCAGTTAACCTCTCTATTTCTGACGAATGGAATTATAACAACTGAGCACACCCATACTCTAAACTGAACTGCTTGTCCACCCAGCCAGGGTGGCATATATGCTTCCTCCCACTCTTACTGCTGCAGTATGGTAATAGCACATAAAGCACCAGTAGCCTTGCTAAACAAATATATTTTAAACGCTACATAAATAACACATACATACAGTCAGTAAAGTCATTTACCTTTAAGTATAAATATATTGTAAAACATATTCAAACAGAGATAAACATATGGTTGTAGTGTGATTGTTAATTGTTCTCAGCAGTGGCTTTGGATTGGGCACCACCATTATAAGAGTGAGATCACCCAACTGTTTAATCCCTGACAACTCTTGTGGCTACTTCCCTGGAAAGTTTTTGAACAACATGGCGGCAGGTCATCTTCAGACTGTGCCCTGCTTCGCCTGAAATGAGGAGTCTCCATTGTCCTTTAAGACATCATCAGTTCTCTAACTTGACTTCTGAACTAACATGGAACAATGAAGCCTTGTTTGTAGCCTTCTATAAAGATTTATGTGGGCACATTAAGGTTGAATTAGTGGTTTCCATCCTTCCTCAGAAGATCTGGAGTAGATCTTCGTTTCTGTCTTGGGAAATGGAGTGTGACTATTAGTATTCAAGCTTATCTCCAATCTTCAATAATTCTCTAAACCCATGAAGTTAGACTCCACTGCTTTCTCACAACAGGATTTTTTGAACCAAAGATTATCCTTCTAATTTAGGTAATACGATCCTGTATGCTCTAACTGTCCAGTGCACCCTAAGGCTATGTCTACACTGCATAGCATTCCGATCATATTTTTGGATTTTAAAAGCGGCGAAAATACAATCATGTGTGCAGCCCCATGGACTACAATAGAAAAAAATGACCTGTAATCTCTACAGGTCGTTTTTTCTATGATCGTCTTTCGGCGCCGGCATATTATACAACATGTATAATACGCCAGCGCTTTTAGTTTTTTCATCGTCTTCTCATACAATTGTATGGTTGACCGCAAAAAAACAAGAACGGACCACGGTTTTTGCACAAAACATGACAAAAACCGCAGTCATGCATCGGAACAAAAACATCCACTTTCGGCCATTTTTTGTCCCATGCAGTGTAGCCCTAGCCTAAGAGTCCAAAAACTCCAAAGCCTAGGTGAGTGATGGAAAATCACATTGGGCTTAGCTCTTCCTTTTTCCTAATGATACATTTCTAGTTGCAAATAATTTTATTGATTACTCTCTTGTTCGGATCTCTTTTTTGTCTCTTTAGGAACTCCTATGTCTCACTTTTGTGCATGGATCACCTATCCCTTTGGGTCGTGTCAGTCACCAAACTGTCCTTATCCACTTATGAGTAGGAGTTCTTCATATTGAAAATATTTCCTTTCTTATCCAAATTTTCCTTTCTGGTCCAAAGGGCTTCCATGTCTCAGACATGATTCTCCTTCTGCTAATTGGGCATCTGTCCAGATTGTCTAGTGAGGCCCTGTTTCCATGTCTGCCTCTAAGACCTAATTCACTCTCATTTGTTCCTGCTCACATAAGTTTTTTTTACTGACTGATATTCCACTTCCTCGTTGGGACTTTGCATTTGGTTTCTCACACCAAGAAGCTGATACCCTTTTTGGGTATTGCCCCTCTGATTGTGCATTCCACTCTTTCTCAGTCATAATGTTTCTAGGGGTTGAGTGATTCCACTGTGCTTAATCTAGTCTGAGGCCATGACTTTATATTAAAAAAAAAAATCTGAAAAGAGGTTTTATCTGGAATCCATCTTCATCCGCCCGTGCCAGGTTCCCTTTCATTATTAAGAAATATGGAACCCCGAGGCATTGTATTTTCTACTGTGGCCCAAAATTTTGAACAAAAAATCTGGGGCATACAATTTGACTAATATTAAAGGAGTTGTCTCCCCACAGAGTTTCATAGATGAATGAATGAAATAATGCAGCTTTACTCTGTCACTTCCTGCTCAGACTGTCTGTAATTATCATATGAGCTCCTGCATTCACTCCCTGTATTCAACTCTGTGTTTTCAGTTGCTAATTAGTTCAGATTAGCTCAGATGCTCTCTGAAACTACTAGCAGGAGTTTTTATGTGATCTCTCAAGCAAAAGCCTGTAATTAGTGCTGTTTACTTTAGATAAATAAAGATTTTTACTGCTGGCCAGCACAGAGTTGCCTCCACCTGTGTGATGACATCACTCACTGCTATCACATAGAACGAACAGCAGGGGGAAGAGCAAATAAACAGGTTGGTCACTGAGGGAACAGAAAGAGCCAGGGAGGTGATAATACCACTTGCAGCTCCTTAACAAAAACAGATGAACAATGCAATATAATTGGAAAATGTCTTCATTTAGTGTTCCCTACATTTTGAAAGCTATTCTTTGTAGCAAGACAACCCCTTTAACCCCTTAACGACCCTGGATGTATGAGTACGTCCCAGGGCCGCTAAGGGGGCTTTGCAGTGGGATCGCTCCGCCGATCGCCGCTAACACCCGGCAGTAACAGAGCCGGCGGGTGGATCCGCCCGCTGGCGCTGTTTAACCCGTCAGACACCGCGGAAAAAAGATGGCCGCGGCGTCTGACTGAATGCATAGCTGCGCCGATCCGATGACCGGACACAGCAGTGGGGAGCCCTGTGAAGGCTCCCGCCACTTACATTTCCAGGTTTACTCCACTGCCGGCCGTAGACAGGAAGTGGGGAAACCGCCATCTTTGTACACCCTAATGCATTGCCTATGCAATGCATTAGGCTGTATTAACAATCGCGCCCCCTAGTGGTCAAGCACCATAAGGGGACTAAATGTTGCAGTGAAAAAAAAAAAAGTATTAAAAGTTCAAATCACCCCCCTTTCCCCATTTTACAAATAAAGTCATTAAAATAATAAAAAAGTTACACATATTTGGTATCGCCGCGTCCGAAAAAGTCCGATCTATAAAAATATAACATCATTTATCCCGTACGCTGAACACCGTAGAAGAAAAAAATTCCAAATGCCAAAATTGCATTTTTTGGTCATTTTACGTCACTCAAAAAATGGAATAAAAGTGATCAAAAAAGTCGCATGCATTCCAAACTGCTAGCAATAAAAAGTACACTTCAGCCCGCAAAAAATGCCCCCTCACTGACATCCATAGGTGTTAGTACAAAAAAGTTATTGGTCGCACAAAATGGCGCCGCGGAGCAAATTTCAAAAATAGAAAATGTTTAGAATTTTTTTACGGTACCAAAACATAACAGAAACCCTACATGTTTGGTATTGCCGGATGCGTAACAACCTGTAGAATACAGATAACACATTATATTTACCGAAGATTGAACGTCGTAAAAGCAAAACACCCAGAAACATGGCAAAACTCCCTTTTATTTTACAATTTGTCCCACTTGGAATTTTTTTTGCGGTTTCCCAGTATATTCTATAGTACAGTGAATAACACCATTAGAACGTAAATCTTGTTCCACAAAATAAAAGCCCTCATATGTTCTATGTAGGTGGAAAAATAAAAAAGTTATGGCTTTCAGAAGGCGAGGAGGGAAAAACGAACGTGTCACCAAAAAAAAAAACGCCGGGTCCTTAAGGGGTTAAGGAGGGACAGAAGTGAAAGACCACCTTCATCCCTCAAATGTATACTATGAATATCTAGGCTCTTTAGTCTTTGTAGTACATCTACTGTCTGTTATCAATTTGATAAGAAGATCTTCAGAGATATCATTCAACAATACATCCTGGTTTACCTTGATGATCGCTTGATCTACTTCAAGAATCGGAAGACTCATTAATTGCATGTATGATGAGAGTTCCTATGGCTTTATGAAAATTTCCTTCATACCAAGAAATGTGGGTTTGAGAAGCAATAATTTATTTTCTTGTGATATATTATTTCTGCTGTGTATTATGTATTTAGATGGAGGGACAGTGCATCCATAATTTCTCTCAGGATGTTTCACCCCTCACAGCACAAACCGGCCTGTGTCAATGGTAATGATTCAGTCATCTCAAATCCTGTGCCTCGTCTGCTCCAGTCCTCCATTATTCAGATTACTGCAGACTATTCTTTCTACAATGCCTTGACTTGCCTCTGTAGTCTCCTTACAATACTTCTTATTGTGGAGTGCAATATATTTCCAAGTTTTTTGGTACACTATTTGAAGCCTTTAAGATGTTTCTAGAAGATGTCTGGATATCATCCTCAGGGTAATGGTCAGACAGAGCAAATTAATTTAGCAATATCTTGGGACTTATGCTAATGCTCATCAGGATAACTGGTCCAAGCTGTTGCCCTGGGCAGAGTTTGCTTACAACAAACAAATCTCTGAATCTTCAAAAATCTTTATTCATGGCAGTCTATAGTTGAAGCCTGAGTATTTCTCTTCCAATCTTGGCACAGCCTCCAGTACCTGCTGTTATGGAATTTTATTGAGATATTCAGGAAAGACAGACTTTTGCAAAAAAAAAAAAAATGACAGGCTTCTGCCAGGGCTGGGATTGCTGCTGATAAGCATTGAAGCTTGGGTCCCAAAATTGTCCCAGAGGAATATTGTCTAGTTATCTACAAAGAACATTTGACTTAAAGTTCCATCATACAAACGTGTTCCATATTTCATTAGGTTGTTGTACTAAGGATCAGCTTTGGATCCTCAACAATTTCCATGTCTATCTCTAGCAGCCTGTAGTTATCAAACTTTTTTCCTCTAAGATTTGGTTTTCTGCTCAAGTAAGAAAATTTGGGATTTGAAGAGGATTCACAGGAAATTCTATAATTTGACAGGGAAGGATATAGTCCTAAAGAAAGGTCTTGAATTCTGAAAAAGAATATATATGTGCCCTACAGTATCTGGTCATTGAACAACTGGACACCTTTACTGCTATAGTAATACCTTTCATGTGCCATGGCCCACTTGATTTTTCCGCCGTCCTTCAAAGCCCTGAAGGCAGAGCTAGAATGCTAAGGATAAAGTTAGGCCCGCTTAGTCCCTTTGAAGGGAGTGTTAGCTGTAATATGTTACCCTAGTATAGTCGTTGCTAAACAGGTTGCAAATTATGGAACCCACATCTCTGGTACATGATTGTTACAACTGTTTACAGAGGCCGCTTGTCCTTGCGAATGTCTGTGCCTAGTATTGAACGATAGGCCATGATAAGAAAATGTTGCTAAGTTACTCAACTTGTGATGTATACTTTAAATAGTCAATGAATTGAATGGGGGAATGCAAAAGTAGTATTTACTATTGGGGGCTGCCAGAAGCCACTGTGACACATGAGAAGACATTGTATTGTATTGTAAGTTGCACACAGTAGTCGGGGTGGCTTAAGTCTCTGACTGTTAAATAGTATAAACAAGTAGGAAGATAGCTAGCTCACCTCTCAGTTATTGTCCATAATAATCCACAGCGACTCCGTGCTCTAATCCGCGTCCCATGAGGTGCCCAAACATCGATAATGGAAGAACAAAAAATGGATTGGCACCGGTAAATGTCGCTAAAATCCAAAATTCCGTTTATTGAGATGTAACAAAATAGCCACAAGTAAAAAACGTGTGCAGAGGAGTGTCAGAGGGGTGGTAAACTGACACGTTTAGGGCCAAACTTTGCCCTTAGTCTTAGCTAAGGACAAAGTTTGGCCCGAAACGCGTCAGTTTACCACCCGTCTGACCATCCTCTGCAAACGTTTTTTACTTGTGGCTATTTTGTTACATCTCAATAAACAGAATTTTGGATTTTAGCGACATTCACTGGTGCCAATCCATTTTTTGTTCTTCTGTTAAATAGTATAGAATGTTGTACTAAAATCATATATCATCATTACTAAGGCTTATGGGCTTAACAGAACTACCCAGAAGGCTGTTCAAATCGTGCAGACAGACAATGTGGTATTCCCAACACTTCTGAATTACCATTCCATGTTTGTACTTGTTGTAAATAATCTTTATGTTTATTAACATTTCCGTGAAATTATAATCACTTCTACAGATCCTTCCTCCTGACATTTCTCTTTGCCGGCCCTCCCCGACAGGAAAACTGCTATAACATTTCATAAATTAAAGACTTTTTGATTTACATTTTGTGACAATGCCAGCCCAATATACATTCAGGAGAAGATGCAATAAAAGGGAATTCTAGTCCAAACTGCTGCCTAAAGGCTGGACTGCATCACGATAAATATAAGCAATAAAAAAGAAACTCGAATGACCCGATCACAAATAAAGTTTGGGCCAGATTCATCTATTTTGTCTCTTCAAGGGGAGACACCTGGCAATGTTTTAGTAGTGTTTACAGAGAGTCTGTACATAGAGTAATCTTGCTTGCAGACATTACAAATGGGATACAAATCAAATAGGGAAAAAGAAAAGATTGATATATCATCCTGGGCATAGTTTATTATCATTTTTCACTCTTTATGTATTCTTGTTCATAGACACAAATCATGTTTTATTGCTTTTTACGCTGCTCTTACGTGTACTCTCTTAAGTATCTAACCATTTGGTAGTATATTTTTTTCTGAGTGATTAGCATCTGTAGAATCCACTTAGATACATAACTAATTTAAACCAATCCGTCATTCTCCATTTAATGGAGATGACAAATATTTGGCAACACAGGTCTACTTGGAAATTTAGACTAGGTAATATTAACTATTATACATGATTTGGGTAGAAAAAAGAAAATGAGCAAAAGCCAACACACACTCTTGATTTGCAAATGTCTAAACTGCCAGCTGGCTCAACATGAGCCCTGGGTCCTATCACTGAAGAGACCTCTTAGGAACATCAGTCTAATTAAATCCTGTCGTGGAGTGATGGTGATGTCCAAGAAAGTGTTTTACTTTGTTTAGTAAGTAGCCTGTCTCTCTTGTAGTTAGATGAAATACCACCTACCATGAACAAGACTTTTGGTGACCATATATCCAACCTGGAGCTTCTTTAGTAAATATGGGAAAACATTTTAATAGGGCAACTTCTTCTAAAAAACAGCCCCCACTCCAGTATCGGATTAAGTTTCCCTGGGCACACCATAGGATATGATTTTGAAAACCCACCTAAAGAATATGCTCATGGCTACTTTTAATTAGACTGTAAATGCACAGGATATATCTCCAAATGAGTCTTGTGCTTGACCTCTGGAACCCACAGTCTGCGCCTATTTGAGAATTCCCTCTATTCTGGTAAACCAGTCCAGTGGTGCAACCTCACATACATATGAGGTTTTTCTGTGACATATTTTTAGTTCCTTATGTTCTATGTATATTAACAAGCTTTATGTAGACGAAGATAGACATGACCAATTAAAGAGATTTTAAGAAATTGTTTTTATATAATCCACTACTTGAGCACTGACCTAAATAATCAATTGATGTTACATCCTAACTATACAATTGTAAATCTCTATTATGAAAAAGAATGAAAAAAAATTCAATATTTAAGACCGTTTCACTTCTCTATCCGTAGTCTTTAGTACAGACTGTCCCTAGGGTAACTAAACAATATGCACATGAATATGAACAGATATAAAGATACAAAACTGGATATTGTCTTGTGTGTTCTGTGGTCTGGCAAAATGTTATGTTTTGGTTTTATTAATGTTGTCATTGTAAATGTATTTATTTTATTTTTCGTTAGAAGAATGGCCTTATGGGATTTAGAAGAACACCAAGCCAGACACTAGAGTAAGTTATTATCACGAATGTTGATGTTTGTTCAAGTTTGTGCTTTCAATTATTTGCCTGCTGTGTTGTTATAGAGAAACTTTTTGTTTATGGTGAGTCTTAAAGGCATGTTCACACGGCTTAAAATGGGCCGTATTTCGGTCCGTAATTACCCCGATGCGCAATTACGGGCGAAACGGCCATTCATTACGGTATTCACAGTTCTCAAAGAACTATGGATTATCTCCTCTCCCCGCCCGCTTCGCGGCAGGAGATATTGACAATGTAATTAGCGCTATACGCCCACTGGCAATCAATCAATTGGCCGGCGAAGATGCCGGCCCCCGCTACATCCCGCTCCGCCGCCCCTGTCCAACGCGTAATGCAGGGGTATACGTCGCAATAGCTGAACATAGCCTTACAGCCTCTCTAGATGACCTACCGTGAGGATGGAAGATTTTCAAGCTATGTACACTCCACAACATTGAAATTGCAACACCAAGAAGTGCAATACATAACATTGTGCAAATCATGGGAGCAGCAGGTGGTGTTAAGATCTGCAAATGACCAAATTTTCAAGTAACTAGCTCAAATTTGTTGCATGGGAAGGAGGGGGGGGCTTAAAATCCAGATTGAAAGCAACATTTTTTTAAGCCACATGTGTAAAGTACAAATTTAGCTTTTTATCTGTACTCTTGCCAATTGCTATCTCCTCCAAATTAATATATATGTATATTTGCTGTAAACAGCAGGGATACCCAAGGAATACTATCCAGTCATAGTGATGGATAATATAACTCTGTTTAATTCAAGGAAGTACATAGGTTTTATACCATTTGATACGTAAGCATTGTCATAAGCATGTGTTGTTTGATCATTGGTTAATTGGCATTTGGCAAGGCAAGTTAATAAGGAAATCACAGTGTAAGTTCATATGTGGTGATATTCAATCCTTCATTTCTGCATACGTTGCATAATGTTACACAGTTCATCAAAACCACCCAATATTTAGAGTTGTTTACTTTAACGGATATTGGATGTTGAAACAAGTGTACTCTGCGCCATGATGTCTGTGTTGCTTAAAGGGGTTGTCTCACTACAAGGATTGCTTTTTATGTTAAAGATCTTGCAAAAACAAGTCACTTTGCAATATATGTCCATTAACAGTGTCCTACCTATTCTGAGATATTCCCTCTTGTATAGGCTGCATCAGCTCCTCAGGTCGCTATAGCTACAGACCTGTTTGATCTATCCTGATAGGCTGCCAGCACTGGTTGCTATAGCCACAGACCTGGCTTCTACTGCAGCCTAGTGGAAGCCAGTAAACACGCCCCTGAATTCAAAATGAAATCAAGAAAGCAGGACTGAGGTAAGAGGAATCAATGTAGGGAGACAACCCCTTGAAGCTAGTTTCTTAGTAAGCCATAAAGAGTCCATTTAATGTCCTCAGCGTCTTTCAGAACAGGTACATCCTGAAGGTAGTTTCCTTGCATTAGCTATGCATTCCAAGCGTATAATATCTGGGTTAAAACTGGTCAAGGGTAATAGAGATAGAGAATGGTTTATGCAAACAGTATATAGACAGTTTCCAGATATTATCAATGGATATAAACGTTATCAACAGATTTTAATGTTTTCAATAAATTCCTGCACCTGACACATGCAACCTCAAAAATCGCATCAAGTGGTCGGGGATGACTGAGTGATGCCTCCTGTTGGATCGTCTGACTGGAAGCATAGCCTGTAGTGATCCATTCTGTACAGTTACTGAAACTGGATGTCACATCCCAGCATAGGGTGGCAAACAGTGTCAACACAAACCATTTACATGACGCTGGTGTATGTGCCTAGATGTCCAGCTACAGTTGTTCCCTTAACTGCACACCACTGCTCCACAATAGCCAGATGATTAGTCTGGAGACCACAAGGGCAACGCTATGAGAGACCTTCACAAGGTACCATTCCTACTCCCTAGATTTTGGTTTGGGATGGTGTAATGAATCGAAGCTACCTCACATTCTCGCAATAGTTTTCATTTCAGGTACACTAACGGGTTGGCCTTAAATTGATTTGGTTTTGGAACCAGTGGTACAACCATTTCTCTGACCTATCCTAGAAGCCATTTTTCAACAGAAAAACACCAGACTGCATGTTGCTCATCAGGGGCGTCGCTAGGCTGTTTTATTCGGGGCTCGGGCCCCGAATAAAAAACCCTGTGCCCCCCAGTCTCCCCCCCGGGGTCCAGCCCCTGCCCTGGGCCTGGGAGCCCGACTGGCCCCTTCAGCTGCATGGCGCCGTGGACGACACACACTGGGGGTTCTTTTGGGGGCAGGGCGGCGCTCCCCGCCCCCCCGCAGACAGGGGGGACCCGCAGGCCGACACCGCGAGGCCGCCCCGGGGCCTCACAGCGTGAGGACCCGCCCCCGGCCCCCCCGGCGCCTCAGCCCGGCAGCTCGGATGACATCCGTCATCGCGACGCTGCCTGTCCTCGGGCCACAGCGCGTCATGGCCGGCGCCCCGGGAGCTGCCGGAGGGCCCGGGGCCCGAAGAGGACGGACGCGTGCCCGGGGGGTTAAGGTGAGTATTAAGTTTTATTTTTAAAAAGGTTTAAATCCTGTGGCCCTCATATGCTGCCTGTGGCCCCCCTACCCCCGTCTGTGGCCCCCCCCATCCCCGCCTGTGCCCCTATAAAAAGGGTGCCTGTCCCCTTAATGGCTGCCTGTGGCCCCCATTTCTGCCCGGGCCCCCCCCCATCCCTGCCTGTGGCCCTATAATGCCTGCCTGTGGCCCCCATTTTCTGCCCGTGGCCCCCATATCCCTGCCTGTGGCTTCTATGCTCCGTGCCCCATTGCTGCCCGTGCCCCTTAATGCCTGCTGTGGCCCCTATAATGCCTGCCTGTGGCCCCAAAAACCCTGCATGTGGCCCCCCTAAAACGCCCCCGGGGGCCCCCAACGCCTGCCGGTGCCCCCCCCTAATGCCTTTGGGCCCCCCCAATACGCCTCAGTGCCCCCATATACTGGGGCCTTTAGTGCCCCTATTTAAACCTGCCTGTCCCCCCCTATACGCTGTGCCCCCTAAAACTGCCTGTGCCCCCCTATATACTGCCTGGCCCCCCCTATTTCTGCCCCGTGCCACCCTATATACTGCCTGTTTTCCCCCAAACGCCTGGCCCCCTATTATGCCTGTGGCCCCCTATACCGCCTGTGGCCCCCCTATACTCTTCAGTGGGCCCCCCATAACCTAATGAGGGGATTTTCTATAACCCCATAAATTTTAAGGAGTTTTTCTTTAAAAAGTGGGATTCTAAGATATTTGTGTCCAAATCCTCAGGGCAAGTATTGGGGGGGCCCCAAACAGATGAAGGTTAACCGGATGGAGAAAAAAAAGGGAAAAGTGAACACGCTGATCAGAAAAAAAGTCCCCGGTATTTTCTAAAAAAAAAATGCAGTGTAATCACTTATATTTTTTCAGGTCTAATACAACAGTATCTACCATTACGGTCACTGTATGGCGGGGTATATGTAATCAGAAAACCGTTGTACACTGATGGTCACATGTGGGGGTCGCGTTTGGTCAGGATTTGGCAGGATTAATTTGATTTTTGTAAATAGTTTGGGGTTTTTTGGGTTTTTGAGGAGGGTTTTGTAAATCACTCGCCGGTATATTTGTCCATTGTAGGGTATGTTTTGGTGATGTTTGGGTGTGTTATATGAAGGTGAGAAGTTTTTTTAAAAAAATAAAATTTTTTTCATTGGTGATTTTTACTGTACATGATGCTGAGGAGGGACGGGATTGTGTGGGATGTGCAGAAAATTAGTGGGGCAGGGAACAGAAGGTTTTTTTTTTCTGAAAAAACATTCCGCAGTTCAAAAGGGCGTAAAAAAAGTCGTGTGAACCCAGCCCACCCCGAAAAACACAAAAGGGCCCCCCAGCCCCCTGTTTTAGGCCCCAAACGCCCCCGTTGCTATACTACTGTGAGCAGTTTGTGTGGCTTAAATGTGCTACTATGGCCGGCAGCATCTCCGCATTTGTCTCCCCCGAGCATTTCAAAAGGGAAAAATTGCGTCAATTGCAAAGAAAGTTGCCAGGAGCCCCATCTTAAGAAGTGTGGGGCCCAAGTACATTCCGTGGGGAAACATTTTTTCCCCAAACAAACCATAATAAACCCCATTTTGGTAGCATCCCCAAAAAAATGTAAGCATGTATTTCTATGGCATTCATAATCTATACTGAATATATCAAGATGTTATTAACATTTTGTTTTCATTCTTTTTATTATTTGTATATCATTAATATGTTTATTGATTCCTTCCTGGTGTTGCAATTTCTATATCGAGTAGTATAATGCAGGTGGGTAGCTAGATGGGGCTTTTTTTTTTCGGCCTTGAGCCATGGTAGGGTTGGGGAATGAATGTAATGACATCAAATCCAAAATGAAGGGGGATTTTTTTTTTTTTTTATAACAAATTATTTACCCTTTTTGGGAAATCCAGTCTATAAGGCACCAATCTAAAAATTTTTCCCCTTTATGATAGAAAATCGCTTTTTAATTTTGGGGATTGTATATAAAAAAAAAAGGGAAATCTTTTTAAAATAATGCTCTGTCGGTCTCATGTATATAACTGCATCATGGATCTGTGATAAATGTAATGCAGGACACAAATAGTAATCCTTAGTAATATAAATTTATACTAAACCAACATATTCTGTTACTCTTTACAATTCTAGGGATACAGACAAAGCAGAGTAATAAACTAATTACAATTTAGACAATTTAAAGGGGTTGTCTCACTACAAGGATTGCTTTTTATGTTAAAGATTGCAAAAAAATCACTTTGAAATTTTGTGTCCATTAGCAGTGTCCCCCTATTGGAGATATCCCCCTTGAAAGGGCTGCTCAGTGCCAGGTTGTATAACAACCGTTTGTCTACCCTGAAGGCTGCCAAAAACGGTTTTGGCATAGCTAAAACCTGGTTTACTGCACCTAGTAGAATCATAAACACCCCCCCCTGAATTCAAAAATGAAACCAAAAGAAAACAGGACTGGGGGTAAATAAAATCAACATAGGGGAGAAAACCCCCTTTAAGTGAAGATCCTCTCCCCAAGGCTTACAGTCTATGAGGAAATAGGGTTGATCCATGAAGTCTTGTACAATGATCCAGCCTTCATTTATAAAAACAGGACAGTAATTAACAGTGGATAGGGGGCCAGAAATTTGTGTATTTAAAAAATCAAAAAAAATTGGGAAAAAACACTGTTGAAAGAAGGGCTCAGATTCAGAAGGATTAGGGGGGGGGAAGGGGGAGGTGGAGGGAATTTTTTAGGAAATTTAATAGGTCTACCCCAAAAAAATGTGTTTAGGGACTCACTTAAAATGTAGATGTTGAAAAATAATCTGAACATTTGAAGTAGCTTATTCCAGAAAACAAGTGCAGCACGAGGAAAGAACTATGGAAAAGGCTGCTTTTAGATTTGTTGCAGAAACTAGAGCATGGGTGGTGCACAGAAATGGTGGAGGAAAAGTAGGGGGGGGGCGCACGTAAAAGGTTTTTGTGAGTAAGAAGGTTCAGTTTAAATTGAATTTTAAAGTATGCAGGAAACCGATGCAGTTACTGGCATAGGTTAGAGGCATCGGTGTACCAGCTGGACAGTTGTAGCAGTTGAACTTGGCTGCTGCATTGAGGATAGATTGGAGAGGGCAGAGTTTGAAGAAGTTTTCTTCTTATGGCTAAGAAAATATGAATCATTGCATGTTCCATCAGTAGATATTCTTTTTTATTAGCTTTCTTTCTCTTGGATAATTTTGTATCTGACAGAGGCACCATATGGCGATACACTAAGTTACAACGGTTCCATGTGCCCATGGTATAGGCACATGGAACCTGTTTGGATGAGGTTTTAGGTTAGGGTTTTTTGATATAAAAAAAAATCATTTTTCCCTTTTTTTTAAACCTTGGGCTCGAATAATGTACAAAAGGGGCCGTTCCCCCGATCAAACTCATCAATTTCTGATTCACTGTTTTAGTAGTAACCTCCAGCTAAACGTACACGAACATGAACCCATACAAAGCCCTACAGGTTGGTCATATTCAATATTTCTTTGACTTCGCAATAATAATGCAGTTTCCCTACTGAACAAAAACACAAGAAAAGTGAGTGTGAAGCATCAGCAGTGAGGAAACAACTGCTTTCCAGAAAGGTCTTTGCTTCCTGTCTCAAATCTGTCAAAAACACCTGGATGAAGCAAAGTATGTGTTTAAACCCTTTTTGGAATTTCTAATACGTATTCTAGAGTGTCTTATAAGCAGATTGGGTTTTGACACGCTCCTATGGGGGCAAAAGGGAAAATCCCTGGAAAAATTTTGATCAACCAAAGTTTCCAAGTTTTTAGATACGCTTTTTTACCAGATTAACACTCGATATTTATGAAAATTTAAGTAATCTGCCAGGTTTAGCTACTTTTCACAGGAGCAATGGCAAGTGTAAAAATAATATATATGGGAGGCGCTGTGATCAAAACAGCACATGAAGAGCATTAGAGATCTGGCATTGGTAATTACATTGTTTGCTGAAAAAAAATTGTTTCCCCCTAAGGAGGATCTTCCCTTTCGGGACTTCTTTTTGCCTCCACAGAAGGGAGTCGCTCTGCTCTTTATGAAGGGGGCAAAAACCCGAAACAGCGTTCAGATGATGATGCTGGTTGGTAGATATCCCTTCTTGCTTTCCCAAAAACCAGTGGGTCAAAGCAAATTGAGAATTTGTTACATCCAAAAGGGGCGTAGAGCTTTCAGCTCCTTTCCCCTAATGCCTTGTGTTTTTTGCAGATGCTTCGTGGGTGCAAAAGGGGGCCCTTTTGAATCTCCCCACACTAATAGGGGCTCTACATAAGGGGGGAGATCTTCCCTTCTGAGGTACTCATTGCCTCCCTTTTGCCAAGTTGCATGCTTTGGCTCTGGGATGACGAGGGGGAAAAAAAAACCCCAAAAGGTTTTTCCCGATAGTGTGTGGCTTTTGGGGTAAATATCCCTTTTTGCTTTCCAAAGTTCAGTGGGTCAAAAGAAATGAGAAAATTTGTTACATCATAAAAGGATGCTAGAGCTTCTCACTCCTTTCCCATAAGCCTTGTGTTTGAGATGCTTCGTGGGGGTGCAAAGGGGAATTTCGAATCTCCCAACATAAATTATATAGGTGCTCTCCCTAAGGAGAGATCTTCCCTTTCTGGATGAAAAAAAGACATACGTCCACCCAGTGCAGCCTTTTATCCTCTAGTAAAGTAGGCAAAACCCCCATGAGGTAGAAGGCAATTGTCTGCATTTTGGGGGAAAATTCCTTTCCGACTCCAGTCTGCAAATTGGAATAAATCCCTGGATCAATGATCCTTCTCCGGAATTATATATTTATATACATAGATTGATTATTACACAGTATTCGGCCCAAAGCTGCGCCCGGGTTTAAAAGGGGTAACTCGCCAAAAAAAACCTTCAATAGTAAAGAAACAACACAAATTTTATATACCCCCTGCGCTATATAGTGGGGGACCCGAAAAAAACTGCCAAAGTGGGCCAAATTAAATCCCCCAATATCACACCCTATAATCCCTGACGCGAATAGTTTCCGAAACGCATAGATTTTTTGTTAGTTTGGCTCCTGAAGTGAAGGTGATGTCACCGCTAGTTTTGCCATCGAGAGACCTAACGCTAACCATCGGCGCACCTGTACATGCTCACACTGGTGTAAGGGAGAGAAGAATAAGGTAAGACTGTATAAACACAGAACTACACAGATATAGCTAACAGCCAGCAGGAGTGTACGTCGACTTAGAAGGTTGCAGTATGGATTCTTGCTAAATGAGCACGTAAGTTTTTGCATAGCCATATTGGTGCTTTCTTCATAGGTGTGTATATTGGTGCTATTTTTGTAGGTGTGTGGATTTATATTGATGCTACTTTGGCATTTTTTTCTAGTGCCACTACATAGTGCAGTGATATAATTATCAGTCTGTCTCCCTCTCCAGAATTCTATTCATTATAACTTGTCCAATCACTGCATCGGGAGTGCCTATCAGCCCTATCACCTTCTGAAGAATTGAGCATGGGCACTATCATTCTTAAAGTGACTGCATCATAAGAAAATGAAAATGTTGAAATAACAGAGTATAGGCACCATCATTGTTAAAGGGAATGTATCAGAAGAAAATGACAAGGTTTAAATCCGTTTTGTTAAAAGCATATTTTTTTTTTATTTTTCCAAACTTTGCCTTTTATATACTCATCACTGAGCCCTCATAATAGGCTGACATGTCCCATGTTGTAGTGCACCCTTCTGAGCAGTCATCGCATCCCCATTACAGGCACAATTACAATGAAAGGTAACACATCTACTAGAAGTAGAAAAAAAGGACACTCGTAACATGAAATAAGGAGTTCCCGTGGGGCTTTCAGGGGCAAAAACAATTCAAAGAAAAGCCAATTTAAGCATCAAGCCGGTGTATATAAAGTAAATATAAAACAGGGAAGCTACGCGTTTCGCAGGGACACTACCCTGCTTTCTGAGGCACATAAAGCAGGAAAATAACAGAGCTTTTAAACAGTTCAAAATGTTTTCTGTTTTATGTGTCTGAGGAAGCAGGGTAGAGTCCCTACGAAACGCGCAGCTTCCCTGTTTTATATTTACTTTAATAAACCAGCTTGATACTTAAGTTGGTTTTTCTTTGAATTGTTTTTGCCCCTGAAAGCCCCATGGAGACTCCTTATTTCACTCGTGTTACGAGTGTCCTTCTTTTCTACTACTGCCGCCGCAGTCTGCTGGGCTGCGAGATCGGAGGTTTCCTGAGCTGCTCGGAGAGGACGAGGTGCAGCGGATCAGCTGTGGGCTTTTAAATTTGAGCTATAATGTGAGCTGTACGATATCTGTACAGCTCTAAAGGTGAGCGTGATTCTAATTAGTTTAAACAGGAGCGAGATGAAAAATCACCTCAGAACAAAAATGGAAGAACACAGCACATATGTGTGTTACCAACAACAATTGAAATATAAAGCTCAGATGTAGCAATGACGCTCACCTTTGCAGGCTGTACAAGCTATGGTACAGCGCATCTAGCACATAGTCATGTAGGAAGGAGCTCTCACAAGCAGTTTCGCTCCACACAGCACGGGAAAGCAGCAGCCCGAATCCTCCAGGTACACAGTCAGGAATGACAGGAAAGTAGTTTCTATGGAACGAAAACTTTACAGCCGTAAAATTTCAAGGAGGTCAATATCCAGTGCTAGCCCTTTAAGGTATGTAACATAAAAACTCCAAACCAACTACTTTAAGGTTGGTTTATTAATCTAAAAGCAACGCGTTTCGCAGTTATCACAACTGCTTCATCAGACAATGCATCATGGAGCCTGGGATATTTGAAAACATCTACTATAAGGCTATGTTCACACGGCTTAAAATGGGACATATTTCAGTCCGTAATTACGCGCCGCAGTGCGCAAATTACGGCTAGAATACGTCCCAGTCATTACAGTAATCCACAGTTCTCATAGAGAACTATGGATTACGTCTCCTCTCCCTGCTCGGCGAATACGCCGAGGGGGGAGATAAGTGACATGTGAATTACCAGCGGCGTATACGCACCGCTGGTAATGAATGTCTACGGGCCGGGGAGGTGCAGGCCCCCCGCTCCCTCCCCCGCTCCCGCCCCGCCCCCGTCCACACGGCGTAATTGCAGGGCGTTAGTACGCCCCGCAAATAAGCCGTGTGAACATAGCCTAAGGGTGTAGTCTATGACATAGGTAAGGGACATCTCCTCCTACCTCTCTACTCAGTGACCTCTGCGTAGGTGACAATGCAAGTCCATAACACTCTCCTACAGTTGTCGACAAGTTCTTGATTGTAGTTTAGCCCTGTTTGCTTCATTGAAGCTGTGAAGCAATACCAGGCACAACCCAGGGTCAAATGTTGTTCTATTTCTTGAAGAAAGCAGCCATGTTTTCTGATTCTGAGCTCAGGCCACTATTCCCCTAGAGTCATTTAACAACAAACATTTAGCACCAACACTGTCTATATAGCCATAATTATGAATTTGTTACTGGTCATGTTTAAATGTATCATGAGGTTACATATACCAATCCATCTGATTTGTGAGAGCCAGTTTCTAGCTTTCTAAATGCCCTCGACATAGCCTGATCAGGTGGTGTCTGGATAGACTGGGATATGGCATTTGTTGACCCATATTTCAGGATATGGATACATAAATAAAACTGCAAAATAAAAAAAAAACTCACCTGTAAAAAATATTTTTCAAAAGAAACATTTTGGCAGCTGTGTAAATCTTGTCTGTTGATTCTGTTGATTCATTCTCTTCAGTAACCTGCGTTTTGGGATGTGAGTAGTGCAATCTGCCAGTGCTGCCTGCAAAGCCTAATTTTGGCCAAACCGTATCTGTCCCAGACAACTTAATTTTATAAAAAATGATTGTAGCTATTTCTTTTGTAATCTGGTCTCATACAACAACCTGACTGTGGATTTGTTTAAACAAAGAGTACTTTTGACTTGCAACGAAATTCATTAAGCATGACTGTATTGCTAGTGTCATGCAGGCAGCGGCTTGACACTGTGCAGGCAATTTTCGGGCTTTTATTTACAGTAACCACAAAGTATGTTCCCTTGGATCACTCATGCATTTTTACCACATTTAAATAATATTTTGCTTTAGTGATTATGGGTTATACAAGCATTACAAAACATTTGTGTAAATTATATCACATTTTCCATTTGTATTTACATTATTTTCTTTTTTACGCTTATTTTTCTGCCACATACAACAGTGAGGAAACAATGTCTGGTATTCATCATCAGCATTTCAGCAAAACAATGTTTGCTCATTTATTCTTCATAAAAATCTCTATTTTTTTAATAAAAATACTGTATGTTCAAATCTGCTGCCAGGTTTAATCATTTATTTTGGTTTTACTTGTACCTGCTCATTTATTATGCTGGGACAGATGATTGGGATCAGTGGAGCTGTCTGTTACCCACAGAAATCAATGCATTCATTGCATTAAAGGGAACCTGTCACATAGATAATGCCCCCCTTGCTGAGGACAATACAAGCTAGTGGCAGACCTGCTGTTTCCAGCGCTGTGTCCCTTATTCTGTAACATGCAGCAGTTTTAGAGCATTTACCCCTCAAATCTTATTCATGAGCAGGTGTTAGCCCCGCCCACCAAAGGCTAGCCCCACCCACCTGACTGTTATTCACATGTTTCTACCTATTCAAAGTAATAGGTTTATCAGTTGAGGTGGGCGGTGCTAGCCTCAGGTGAGCGGGGCATGAAAAAACTGACTCTTTTCATTACTCTTTTTCTGGCTGAAAACTGTAGATTTGAGCACTAAATACTCTAAAACTGCTGCATCTTACAGAATAAGGGACACAGCGCTGGAAACAGCAGGTCTGTCACTAGCTTGTGCTGTCCTCAGCAAGGGGGGCATAATCTATGTGACAGGTTCCCTTTAAAGAAAACGGACACCATAAAAAACACCAGCACATTTTCTTTAGTTAAAGGGATATTCCCATCTTGAAGAGGACCCGTGATCCCTCTCGAGATGCCTGTTTTAGTTAATCCTTGTGTTCCCTGTAAAATAACAATTCTGGGGCATCTTCTCTTATAACTCTGTGTTGTGTTGTTCCTCTGTTATTCCTCCTAGAAATGTATTACTGAATCAGCCAGATGGGTGTTACCATTCCAGTTTTCAGGGGGTGTGTCCCTGCACACACACTGACTGGCAGCACTGATTGGACAATGTGCACGGTCACCCCTCCAGTTGGTAACACCCAGCTGACAGATTGGTATTGAATTTTAAGGATGAATAACGGTGGGGAGGGAGGGGGGGGGATAGGACCACATCTCTAAGGAAAGATGCTCCAGAATTTAATGGCGGGAAACAGACATATCAGTAGATGTCATAGGTCATCTTTAAGCATTTGTAGCTTATCCACAATAGGTGTCCCACCTCCAGGATCCTCGACTTTTAGGAACAGGATTATGGATTTCATCATTTGCAGATTTGTGGTCATTTCTGCTTCCATACAATTTGATGGACAAGAGGCCAGAGTTGTGTGAACCAACCCTACTGTATGATGTGAAATGTTGCATTGTGATTGTTTCAGTCTATAATATGTTTGTATACAAGGTGACTCCAAGTTAAATCCCCACACAGCAGCACAAAGCAAGTAACAAATCATGATAGTTAAATACATATTTATAATCTGTGGTTCTCCTGATTCCATAGAGTTTAAGTAGCTGAAAACAGCACCAGGATCCAAGACGTGCAGTGTATTATCTAATCACGTCTGGTATTTAAGGTGAGTCTGCTTGCCTGGAAATTTGGGTCATCTGATATCAGTCCTTTTCCATAAGGCATTTTATGAATGAGAGTAGGACAAATAATTTATTCCACATGATGGGCCAGTTATAAAATATGGAGCTAAGGAAAGCACTGGTAAATCAATCTTGAAATTGTCATTTTGATGTAATATATAGATTTACATTTTCTTTGTATGCTATTTTTCAGGTATGTGATAAAAGCTGGGGGGGTTTTAGATGAATTGCCAACATTTAGGCAGAGGACAAAATTAATTTTATATTGTATTTTAGATAAAAGGCAAAAATGTATAGCCAAAACCTATTAAAGATGTTCTCCAGGGCAATGCCAAGTACATTTGTTATATTAGTCTTCAATGTGCTTACACATGCAATGGACTTGTGTAAAAATGGTAATTTTAAAAATATTCTCGGGAACGGGATTTTTATGGGTGCTCTGACTGAGCTAACACGTAGTTTTCAAAGAAGAATGGGCAAATTCCAAACTCTTGCTGTGCACAGCTTGCACAGAAATCCCCAACAGAACTTCAAGCATCACTGCAGCTAAATGTGATCCTCCAAAGTATTGACTCAGGTGGGTTGAATATGGGAAGTAGTAAAACAACCATCTTTGTACACCCTAATGCATTGTCTATACAAAAAAAAAAGTATTATATATTATTATATATATTATATGTTATAAAAATATTATATATATATAGTATAATATATAATATATTTTTTTAATATAATACATATATTATAAAATATATAATATATATTATTTATATATAATCAAATATTATAAATAAATAAAATAATTTATATATAAAAATAAAATTATATATAATTAGAGATGGGCGAATCGATTCTAACGAAGTGGAATTTCGTTTAGAATTTCAGGAAACTTCGGTTCGGAACGAAGTCGAACTTGGGTATTACTTTTTGAACGTAATTTGCTTTTGTGATAAAATGGCGGGCCACATGTGCGTTACATGGGGCAAAGCACTCTGGGTAAGAAGGGCATAGCCTGCAGACATGTCCAAATGAAGCCAAAACAAAACCGGCGGGATTTCTGTAACTCACCGCACTATATAAACCGAGCGCAGCCCGTGAGTTTCACACTCCTTCAAACTGTACTACAGGGAAGGTGCTGCTGCGGTGATAAGCGCTTTCTGAAGAACTATTTTTTACACAGCGATTTTGTGGGTTCTCAGCTTGTCTCAAGAGACTGTTCTCTAATGTTCTATTTCTGATTTTTTGGGTATTGGATCGAAATCCAGTTGCGCCACTGCAAGCTTGCATATACATTCAATATCAAGTGGGATCAACCAGTTCCTGTGTATTCATTAAAGAAACAACGTTTTACATACAAATACCACTTCATTTTGGCTGCTCAATTCTATTGCTGCAATTTACATCCAGGGGTTAATTAAGCGTTGTTTTGCTGTGTGCTGACAAAAAAAACCGTCTTTTTTCAACCCAAATATATATATTTTTTTTGTAGCCTAATTCACAAGCAAAGGTTAATTACAATTTTACTCTTGTTGTGTGCGTAGAAAATACGCCATTGTAACACCTACAAAAGCTACTAGTTTGTGGGGGCTCAATTCTATTCAGCAATTAAAATCCGGGGTTAATTAAGCATTGTTTTGCTGTGTGCTGACAAAATAAACCGTCTTTTTCAACGCCAATTATAAAATTTTTTTTTGGACCTAATTCACAAGCAAAGGTTAATTTACAATTTTAATCTCTTTTTGTGTGGCGTAGAAAATACCCATTGTAACACGCTACAAAGCTATATTTTTTGGCTAAATTCAAATTGCGCAATTTACATCAGGGGTTAATTAAGCGTTGTTTGCTGGTGGCTGACAAAAATAAACCGCTTTTTCAACGCCAAATATATATATTTTTTTTTGGAGCCAAATTCACAAGCAAAGTTAATTAAAATTTTTTTATTCTTGTTGTGTGGCGTAAAAATACGCCATTGTAACACCTACAAAGCTACTAGTTTGGGGTTTGGGCTCAATTCTATTGCGCAATTTACATCCAGGGGTTTAATTAAGCTTGTTTTTGTGGTGTGCTGACAAAAATAAACGTCTTTTTCAACGCACAAATAAATATATTTTTTTTTGGTAGCCTAATTCACAAGCAAAGGTTATTACAATTTTAATCTCTTGTTGTGTGGCGTAGAAAATACGCCATTGTTAACACGTTTACAAAGCTACTAGTTTTTGTGGTGGCTCAATTCTATTGCGCAATTTACATCCAGGGTTAATTAGCTTGTTTTCTGGTTGCGACAAAATAAACCGTCTTATTTCACGCCAAATAAATATTTTTTTTGGAAAGCCTAATTCACAAGAAAAGGGTTTAAATTTAAATTTTTAAACCTTTTTGTGTTGCGAGAAAATACGCCATTGAAAAATACGCACAAAGCTACTTTAGTTTGTGGTGGCTCAATTCTATTGGCAATTTACATCCAGGGTTAATTAAAGCGTTGTTTTGCTGGTGTGCTGACAAAAAAAACCGCTTTTTCAAGCCAAATATATATATTTTTTTTGAAAGCCTAATCACAAGCAAAGGTTAATTACAATTTTATCTCTTGTTGTGTGCGTAGAAAATACCCCATTTAACACGCTACAAACTTTATTTTTGGGTGGTGGCTCTAATTTTTATTGGAAATTTTAAATCAGGGTTAATTAAGCGTTGTTTTGTGGTGGGGCTGACAAAATAAACCGTTTTTTCAACGCCAAAATATATTTTTTTTTTGGGTACCTAATTCACAAGCAAAGGTTAATTACAATTAAAAACCCTTGTGTGTGGGTAGAAAATACGCCATTGTAACACGCTACAAAGCTACTAGTTTGTGGTGGCTCAATTCTATTGCGCAATTTTACATCCAGGGGAAATTTAAAGCGTTGTTTTGCTGGTGTGCTGACAAAAATAACCGTTTTTTAAAACGCCAAAATAAAATATTTTTTTTGGTACCTAATTCACAAGCAAAGGGTTAATTACAATTTTATCTTTGGTTGTGTGGCTAGAAAATACGCCATTGTAACGACGCTACAAAGCTACTAGTTTGTGGGGCTCAATTTCTTTTGCGCAATTTACATCCAGGGTTAATTAAGCGTTGTTTTGCTGGTGTGCTGACAAAAAAAACCGTCTTTTTCAACGCCAAATAATATATTTTTTTTGGTAGCCTAATTCACAAGCAAAGTTAATTCAATTTTATCTCTTGTTGTGTTGCGTAGAAAATACGCCATTGTAAAACGCTACAAAGCTACTAGTTTGTGGGGCTCAATTCTTTTGGGCGCAATTTACATCCAGGGTTAATTTAAGCGTTGTTTTGCTGGGGGCTGACAAAAAATAAACCGCTTTTTCAAAACCGAAAATATATACATTTTTCTTGTAGCATAATTCACAAGCGAAGGTTAATTAAGCCTGTTTGTGGTTTTTAACATTTATAAAACACACAGTGCTTGTACAGACACATACAATTTAAATTTTTCCTGCCATTTGTGGAGCGCAATTTATATCCAAGGGTTAACCAAGCTTGTTAACTGGGTTCATTTGGAGTCAAAAACAGGGTGTATATTTATCATATACAGATAGCTTATCAAACAGTGTCTGTAATTTAGAACAAAATAGTATGCAGACAGAGAGGTGGCAGGCTCTGCAACTGCGAGTGGCAGTGGCACAAACATTTCTGAAACGGCCCAGTCCAGCACAGCAAGGGGACGTCGCAGCAGGGGTCACTCGGTGAGGCCACAACGCCGCTGCATCTAGCGGCCGTGTGTTTTCAGCAACCCAAGGGGTTTTCTTGATTGGTACTAGGTCATCCCTTCCTCCCAATGACATCTGAAAAACCCAAGCCAAGAGTGGGTGGGAAACCTCAGACACAACACTTAGTTGGCATGGCCCGGAGCGGGTCAGGGGGCCTCACCTGTCCCAGCCCGCCTCTTGTCCCATCCATTCCCTCACCAGGGATCCATGGGGTTTCTGGACTAAACGCATTTAAATAGCGGGATGAACAATTTGAGGAGGGCATTCAGCAGCTACTTGGGCAGCGAAGAAATGGGGCCAATATCCCAGCTTCTTGCAGTAGGCCGGCAAAGAAATAGTGTGGAGGTGGCAATGGGAGGTCATTGGTGAGAGGTCTGCCTGGGCTTACCAAGACCGGTTGAGAGAAGTAGTGACGATGAAACACAAATAGATGAGATGTAGGCCGACCGCACGGGGGAAACCCCGGGTGAAGCAAGGGCTTCATCATCGTCAGGAGAAAGGGCGTCAGCTTGCGCGTCAGGCAGCGGGGCAGCCAGCAAGTGGGTTGTGTGGCCGTGAGTCAGCAGGGTAGCAGCAGTGTGAGGTGGGAGCAAGCGGCCACGGGTAGAAAAACCCCTTCGCCCGGTCCAAGACAGTAGCGGCACAGGGGTTCAGCGAGCAGCGGCGGCAGTAGTCACTCAGTCGGAGCTTGGCGGGAAAAATCACTACTCGGCGGTGGTGGCAGTTCTTTGCTAAGACACCGGAGGAGCCGAATATGGGGTATATGTAGAATCTGTGGGCAGAAAAGTGAAGCGTGGCCAGGGAGCTAACGTTGGCACAACGCCCTGCGTCAACACATTCAGGCGTCACCATCCGGTGGCCTGGAGAAACGGGCTCAGATGGGGGTCCATCCTGCCGCTGCAGCAGCAGCAGCCCGGGCCCGTGGGCACGCATGCCATTTCAGCCAGTCAAGGCCCACCACCTCTGCAGAAGGCAGCTATTTCCTCTTTGACATCCCTCCCTTCCCGGTCCAGATGCTCCGTTTCTCCCCCTCTCGCTACCAGGCGCCAAACAGTTTGTTTTAAAGGGGCGATTGTAAAGAGACAACAGTATGCGTCCAACCATCCTAAGGTTTCAGGGAGCTGACCCTGGCTCCTGTCCAAGTTTGTTGGTACTGCAGTCCCCCCCTTCCAAATGGGGGACCCCTGCACCATTCAAGAACTAATGGCTTGTGCCGAGCCGAGATGGAGAGTTTTCCCAAGCCGTAATTTCTTTTTCCAAAAAGGCAGTACCAGCACTTCATAAATATGTAAACAGAAAGTGGGTCAGTCCTTGAGCTTTATCGGTTTGTTCCAAGGTACAACGGCAGTGCGGAACGTCTGGAGCTGTAAATACGGTCAGGGCCAGTAAAATGTCCTTTAACGGCCCACTGGGTGAATGTGCCTTCCTGCCCAGGCACACCAACAACTTGGACAGGAGACCCCCGCTTTCCCCCTCCACGTTGTCAAACTGCTGCTCCTGCGCCAATGTCCGCCCTCCTCCTCCTCCACCACCACCCACCATCTCAGCCTCCACAAGTACTGCCCCCATCATACCCACCCCTGTGTAGGGCACAGCGGTGTCACGCAGTTCTACACCTAGCTTGCCTCGGCGAACGAAGTCACACAGGGGGGGAACTGCTCCGCGTCATGCAGCAAGAAATCGATGTGTGGCTTTCTCCTCGCCCAACTGCAAATCGGAACCATGGTGACGGACAATGGGGGGAACATGGTGGTCCGCGCTGCACCGAGGAGGGATGGTCCATGCGCCCTGCATGGCGCACAGTGTTCAATCTGGTTGTAAAAAGGGTTTCCCGAAGTCTTCCACCGATCTTCAGAACATTCTGAAAATGGCCAGGGAAACTGTGCATGCACTTTATCCATTCGTACAAAGCCAGGAACACCCTCCCGAGTTGCAGCGGTAAAAATGGCCTCCCCAACACGCTCTGATATGCGATGTTTTCCACCCGCTGGAATTCCAGCCTGCACATGTTGGACCGAAATGTATGAACAAGAAAGGCCATTAACGATTTTTTGATGATCCAGGCAGACAGAAGTACTCCCCTGTGTAACTTTGATGTCAGCCATGGCAGCTCATGCGTGACACCTGCCGTTTGTTGAGGCCCATTCGAGGAGGCCACGTTATTTGTTCAGTCGCCAGGACAAAGGGATGAATAACGTCATTCCACTGCTTCATGTCCTGGAACAGATGCTGAAAAAATCTGTCTGGGCAGGGGACTGGAGATGTGGCGACTACATCTCGTGGCCACAAGAGTCCGGTGGGGACTGAAATGGAGGAGGAGGAGGAGGAGGACATTGGAGCAGAAGCATTGTCTGGTGAAATGAGTGGATTTTTCTACCCAGGTGACAAGAGAGGAGGAGCAGGAGCAGCTGGAGGAGGTGGATGGAGATGGGAAGACGAGGCAGATGACTCCCAAGCACCGTGGCAGTATACATGGAAATGGAGGCAGGGACCCCTCGAGTCACTTGTGCAGATGTCCCGCAGCATGCTTATTTGCCTGGCTAGTGACAGCCGAATAGTCAGCATCCGGCAGAAAGGGATGACTTCTAGCTCTCCACCCTATTGGACACTCGCAACCGGTCCAAAATGGGAGCCTTTTTTCCCCGCTAGTGAGAGGGACGACAAACACAAATACTATAGGGAAATCCCCGTAATCAGTTGGCCGCTGCCTATGTCGGCATCGTCCCTCCTCTGACAGGTCTGACCGGGGGTTCCTCAAACGCTCACGTACTACTGCCGCGGCGCTGGTGAAGGTTGGGGGGGTAGGAGCAGTACCAGCTCCATCAGCAGTAACCTAAGTCTGGGGTCACTAATGAGCAGCTTCCTTCACCCGCCTAGTGAGGAGGGCAGTCACCAGCAGCAGCAGCAGCAGGACATGGAGCATTCCCTGAACCAACAGGTTGTGGCCTACTTGGACAGCCACCCCAGTTAGAAGATCCGCTGGACTACTGGGCAGCCAAACTGGATGTGTGTGCCGCAACTTGCCGAGTTTGCAGTGGAGAAGCTCCTGCCCCGGCCAGTAGTGTGGCATCAGGGGGGGTGTTCAGTGCGGCGGGGGCCATCGTTACCCCAAGGAGAACCCGCTTGTCCACGGGAAATGTTGAACGACTGACCTTTGTCAAGATGAATCAGGGGTGATCGGCCAGGATTTCCACACACCAATGCCTTAGGCGTCATTCTGGGTTCAAAACTACCTGCCTCAGCCACTATTCTGATGCCGCCACCCGCCTGATGCCACACATCTGCTGATAGTTTCTCCATCTGCCTACCACCGTCTTTACCCGGGAAATGGTATTGCCACCACCTCAACACATCTGCATGTGGGCCCCTCTATGTGCTCATGCTGCTGCTGGGTGTTGCTGTTGCCGTGACATCCACACCGTGCCATTGTGCCACTCTGCGGCCTGGTACTGTTTTGCCACCACCAGTATGTCATTGTGCCTCTCTCTGTCCCCTTGCTGTTGCTCCTGTCATCACCTCCACTTCTCTGTCATTGTGCCACTGCCTGACCCCCATGCTGCTGCCCGCCGTGACTCCGCTTTTCAGTCATTGTGCCGCTCTGTGGGGCACAATACTATTTTGCCACCTGCAGAATGTCATTGTGCCACTCTCTGACCTCATGCTGCTGCTGTGACTCCTGTCTGCCCTCCACACGTGTCAGTGTGCCACTGCCTGACCTCCTGCTGCTGCTGTGGCTGCTGCCGTGACCTACACACTGTGGCCTACTCCTGTTTTTGCCACCTCCAGAATTTGTCATTGTGCCACTGTCTGACCTCATGCTGCTGATGTGGCTGCAGCCGTGCCCTCCACACTGTGTCATTGTGCCACTGTCTGACCTTATGCTGCTGCTGTTGCTCCTGCCGAGCCCTCCACACTGGGTCCTTGTACCACTCTTTGGGCCTACTCCTTTTTTCCAGCTCCAAATTTGTCATTGTGCCACTGCCTGACCTCATGCTGCTGCCTCCGTTACCTCAACACTGTGTCGTTGTGCCACTCTGCGGCCTGGTACTGTTTGGCCACTTCCAGAATGTCATGGTGCCACTGTCTGACCTCATGCTGCTGTGGCTGCCGCCGTCCCCTCCACACTCGGTCCCGAATGTTGCCACCTGAGCTCTCAGTTTGTTTTTTTTCCAGCTTTTGCTGCCATGACTTTATCAGGCTACGTTCCTGCTTCAGTTTTTTGGTCAGTTTTGCCCCCATAAGTGCCCAGGGCATTTTATAGTGAAGCGATTCAAAGAGAGTGTCATACTAAAACACAACATTGTATGAAGACCAAACCAAGCTCCCTCTGCATATTTAAGCATGGCACAACGTTCTACAGCACCCTGCAGGCTCTGGGCAGCCTGGAAATAGCTGTTTTTTAACGTGATTCGTGCCGAAGTAATTCGGGCCGAAACCCAATTTTCGGAAAATTCGGCGAAGTGACCGAACCGAATTTTTGAGAAATTCGCCCATCTCTATATATATATATATATATACTGTATATAAATATAATATATATACTGTATATATAATATATATATATATATATATACTGTGAATATATATTATATATACAGTATACAGTGTTTTATATTACAAATATATATATTATATGTATTGTGTATTTAATATGTAAAATGTGTATTTAATATATAATATATATTTTATATATATATAATATAAATAATATATAATATTATATATTAAAAGTTCAAATAATCCCCCTTTTGCCATTTTACAAATAAAAAATTAAATAAAAAAGTTACACATATCTGATATCGGCGCATCCGAAAAAGTCTGATCTATTAAAATATTACTTCATTTATCCCGTACGCTGAACACCGTAGAAAAAGAAATTATTCCAAACGCCAAAACTGCGGGGTTTTTTGGGGTCATTTCACGTCTCCTAAAAATTGAAATAAAATGGATCAAAAAAGTCGCATGTACTTCAAAGTGGTATCAGTAAAAAATACACTTCAGCCCAGAAAATATGCCCCTTCACTCAAGTCCATAGGTGTTAGTACAAAAAAGTTATTGTTCACAAAAAATGGCGTGGCAAAAATTTGAAAAATAAAAAATGTTTGAATTTTTTTTACTGTACCAAGACATAATGGAAACCGTACATGTTTGCTATTGCCAGATTTGTATCAACCTTTAGAATACAGATAACAAATCGTTTATACAGAAGATTGATCGCCGTAAAAGCAAAAATTCCGCAAACATGGCGCAAGTACATTTTTTTCCCATTTTGTCCTACTTACAATTTTTTTGCAGCTTCCCAGTATATTCTATGTTACAGTGAATGACAAAATTAGAAAGTACATCTTGTCCTGTAAAAAAAAAGCCCTCATATAGCAATGTAGGTTGAAAAATAAAAAAGTTATGGCTCTGGGAAGGCGAGGAGGAAAAACGAACGTGACAAAAAAGGCTCCGTCAGGAAGGGCTTAATTTGCAAAAATTTGGAAAAGCACATATTTTATTTACACTACACATGTATTTGCTACTTAGTGTTCCTCTATCACATAAAATATCAATAACTTACATTTAAGTTTGTGACTAGCATTTAAAAATGTGAACAGTTCAATGAGTATGAATACTTTTGCAACCCACTATATATATAAAAGCAGTACCTTCATCGCATAGGTAAAAAGAAAAGAACAAGATGTCAAGGTGAGGTGTAAGGATAGCGCCAGGAGATGGACAATACGCATGCCCCAAACAAATTACTTTCATATACATTTTATAGCCATAAAACCATTTGTTGTATTTAAAGGGAATGTGTCATCAAAAAATGAGTCATTATTTAAGTCCCATTTTTATGTTAAACACATTTTTTAGGAAGTTTTGGTTGTTTTTTTTTAATTTTTCATATCACTTTCAATATTTTGTAATAATTCTTGATTCTTGCAGTTTTCACTTTGGCCACTAGGCCTTGTTTGCACTGCTTTAATAGAAGTCAGAGAGATGCTTTACAGTAGCTTCGTGCACATAGGAGTCTTAAGACTGACTCAGTCCCATTCACTTCTATTGGAGAGTTTTCTAGTCATGTTCTGTGGCCTGGGAAGAAGTCACTGTGCAGGGAGGTGAAAGGGTGAACTGTGACTATCTCCTACTGTGATTGGTGGATCCTGTGTTATCTATTCACACTGGTGTCTCCTTTCAGTTTGACCCTCTTTGTGCTGATAATGAGCAGACAACTGAGAATCTTTCTGTACAAAACAGGAAGTGTCAGACTATTATTAGGCTTAGTGGCCAAAGTGAAAACTGCAGGACTTAAGAATTATTAAAAATATTGAAAGTGATATGGAAAATTAAAAGAAATATAACCAAAAATTCTTAAAAAATGTGTTGAACAGAAAAATGTGAGTTAAACAATGTCATTTTGATGACACATTCCCTTTAAGTGGTTTTGTGTCTTGCATTGGGCCTTTGAGCCTCTTCAAGTGTGTTTAATCATGATCTTTTTTGAATAAATCATGTTTTTGTGTCTCGCTTTTTTGCTCTTTACTTATGTATTTATTTATGGCTCTTCCATTTAAGAGGAATTCCTATTTAACATAATGTGAAGTAATTGCTCCTGCATGGGCACTCTTGATATTCCCTAAGGGCATGTCCCCACGCCAAGGGTTTTCGGCCGGTTTTTCAGCCGGTTTGCGGTTTTTCAGACCGCCTGAAAAAAACGGCCGAAAATGAGCACAATGGTGCTCTATGGAAAACCTGTGCAGCAGTCCCCACTGCACAGGTTTTGCCGTAGGACGGTTTTGCCCCCGGCGGCAAAACATTGTAGAAGCACAATCTTCCATCCGGTTTCCCGACGGAAGATGTGCTTCTCAATGGGAGGGGGGAGGGCTGTTCTCCGCTCATCGCGGAGAAAAGCCGTCCCCCCCGCGGCCGTGGGGATGGGCACAAAACAGGACAAATACCGGCCGGCAAACCGGACGGTATTTGTCCTGTGCAGTGGGAAAGCGCCCTAACAGTAACCTGTGTCTAGCCATGGTTATTGTATTCTTCTGAAAGAGCCAAATTTCTACACAGGATAAATTACAAAATGGCAGTATAATTTTAACCTAAGCCAGTAAGCATTTTTTTATATTTTTTTCTTAAATGGCTCCAACTTATTCCACAATTGCATTGTTATATTTGATTGAAATATTCTCCAATAGGCATAACTGAATTACTATATAGAGAAGGCTGAACAAAGTGGATTTGGCTACATTTCTCAATTATACAGAGGTGGTTACCATATATATCAGTCTCCATTGCCTATGGGGCTTAAATATGATTTCCCTATCATGCACGCACTTTCATAGGAGGCCAATTAACCTAAAAGTTTTGGAGTGTGTAAGGAAATCTGAGTATCCAGAGGAAACCCACACAAATACTGGCAGAACATACAAACTCAGTTCAAGTTGCACCATACATAATTCTTCCTCAGCAGAGGAGATTTAAAAATTGCTCCAAGAAATGCATAGAATGACGATTATATTTATACAGGTGGCCTGCAAAGTCATGGGGTCTATTTTTACTTGTACTGAGCTGGAGCTTTACAAAAGTGTGAAGTTTACTTACTGTATTAGAAAATACCACCTGAAGTGTTCATGACAGATCCAAACTGATGATTAAAACTAAATTTAGCTATTTACTTGCTGACCTTGCTCCTCAGTATGAATTTATTCTACTTCTGTCCATTTCCATTTTTGTCCATTTCTGCAGAGCAATGGTGGAGAGCCTCTTTAGTGACGGGTGGCCTAAATTCCTACCTATCTTCAAGGGGCCTATATAACTACCTACTAGAGACTTATATTCCTACCTATTAGGGGTGGGGGCTATATAACTACGTAACTACCTACAGGTGGACCAAGATACCTACCTATTCAGGAACCTATAAATTGACCTACCTAACGAGGGGCTATATACCTACCTAATTGTGGACTACCTACCTAAAAGGAGATTTACCTGTCTGCCTATCTAGTTTGCGGTGTATCTACATACTATATTGGGGATTTAACTACCTACTATATGGGGGACAGCAAAACAAATTAGTCTGCTTGGGCGCTAATAGAGGGGGATATGGGGGAGCACTCATATGGACTTCATTAGATGCAGTATGCAGCATTAAGGCACATAATGAAGCAAAACGAGAGTAATGCGCTTGGGTACGATCTAAGAGGTATACAGTGTTAGACAACATATAGATAGTTGGTATGTTTACCGTTGAAAGACAGTTGTGGTATAATCACAAAATAATCAAAAAGGACAATCCATAACAGACATCACAATAAAAAAGTGTAATGACCAATTACGGCATCTTGCACCTATCTCCGAAAGATCATGTATACTATGAAAGGGATCATAACTAGAGATGAGCTAGTTGCGTTGGCTATCGGAGATCTGATCGATAGTCCGATAGTCGGCCGCTATCGATAAGGATATTCCGATAGTGAAGCATACGATTATGGCTCGATGGACCATTAAATCTATGGAGAGCAACAAACACCTTATCATTATTACACCCAACAAGGCTGGAGAAGCTGCAATTAACTATCCACCACAGACAAATTGATACTGCACATCTTAGGCCAACACACTTAGGGTTAATAAAAGTCACAGGAAAAAAAGTCACAGACCATTAACTAGCCCTGACTTGTACATCCACAAGGAAGCCGACCCTTTAGAAACCTGCATCACACCCCACAATAAATAAGTGGCCAGAAGGCAGTAAGAATTATGAACCATCATGGTTACTTGAACTTACATTGAAAATCCCTTGTCCTGGAACGCAGCAAAGAGCCCCAAACCTGCATGACCCCCCACATTTAAAATTGCCGCAAACAGGAGTCATATTCAACCACTCATTTAGTTTCACTGGACCTATAGACTATACTGTCCTGGGCCACACATGTAGCCCCACAAACCTGCATGACCCCACATTTACAAAGTGCCGAAAGACGGAGTCTTTCAAGCACCATTTTAGTTTGCACTGGAACATTGACTATACCTGTCCTCTGGGCCACACAAGAGCCCCACCACCTGCATGACCCCCACATTTAAAAAGAGCCTGGAAAAAGGAGTCTTGCAACCACAATTTTAGTTTCACTGGCATTTGGAGCTATACCTGTTCTGGGCCACACATGACCCCCAAACCTGCAGGATCCCCACATTTAAAAGTGCCGGAAAACGAGTCTTTTTCAACCACCCTTTTTAGTGTCACTGGACAATAGACTATTACCTGTCCTGGGGCCACAGCATGAGCCCCAAAACCTTCAATGACCACCACATTTAAAAAGTGCCCGAGGAAAAAGGAGTCTTTCAAACCACCATTTTAGGTTGAACTTGGATATAGGACTATATACCGTTGCCGTGGGCCACAGCATGAGCCCCCAAACCTGCATGAACCCCCCAACATTTGAAAAAGTGGCCGGGAAAAAGGAGTCTTTAAACCATCATTTTAGTTTGCACTGTACATTGGGGGGCTATACACCTGTCCTGGGCCACAGCATGAGCCCCAACCAGCATGACCCCCACATTAAGAAAGTGCCGGAAAAAGGAGTCGCTTTCATACCACCAATTTGAGTTTGACAGGACTTTGACTATACCTGTCCTGGGGCCACAGCATGAGCCCAGGCCGGATGTTTACAGTTGGTGCGGTGAAAGCCCAGGCTGGCGTCCGTCATCGTATTAACACGCAGGTTAAAAAAAATGCCCTGATGACGCAGCAAACGAACGCGTCGTGCTGACGCAGGAGAGCGGAAGCGTAAGTGTGAGAACTCCATCCTTCCTCTGTGCAAACAGTCAATACCTGGTAGCGCTTGCCCCTCCCGTATGAGTGTGGACCAATTTGATTTCACTTAGGAAAAAACAGTTTGGTTAAACGCTCCAGTTAGGCAGCACCAGGTGCCCTTTATTTGGCATTCTTTTACCTTCATTTTACTCAACGTGCTGGAGGAAATGGTCTCAGTACTTTGTTCGATCTCCGTGCTCCGATACTATTTCCATGTCCTCTGAATAAACTACAATCTGGACAAGAATTCCAGTACCTCCCATGTACAATTCAAGAGTAATTTTTTTCAAACAGGCTATTTTGACGATGCAAGTTTATTTAGTAGTTTAATTCTAGAAAACACATTTTTAAAAAAAGGATGGAAACCCACCATGTTCAGTTTGTTATTCACTATTATTTTCAGATGTAATTAGATGGGTTGTCACAATACAGGATTGAATAGCGTATGTTAAAAGGATCTTGGCAAGCGGAACAATCATTTTGCAATAAGTGGTCCAGTTAAACCGTGTCCTACCTAATCCTGTTTTCTGACAGCACCTCACCCTTGCGACCACTCTTGACAATGTGTGAAGAACAGAATGTCCCTGTTAAGGAAACAACAATTAAATTAAGAATAGGAACCTGTTATTATAGCTGCATGTCACAGCAAATGCCCGCCAAAAATTCAAATCAGAGTGGACCCTTGAGGGGGCCACTTTGGTCAATTGTGAAGAACAAATTGTCTGTTAGAAACAACAATTTTTCTAATAGAACCTGTAGTATTGCATGCATTTCCAGAGCATCATGACCCAACGAAAATTATAAAAATGACTTCTCAAGCCACTGATACAAAATTTTGAGGGAGAAATGCCACTTAAGAAGCCACATTACTGTTACGCGCAAGAGGACGCATGAATAAAGCTTGTGACTTCTCACCTCTACATAGACCCCAAAAGAATTTAAAATAGTGTCTCATCCTGCAAGCCACATTAAAAAATTGGTGATGGAGAAATGCGCCCCTTGAAACCCCATTTCTGTTCCAAGGAGCCATAAATTATAGCTGTATCTCACTGCAAACAAGACTCCAAAAAAAAATTATAAATAATCTGACTTCTCCAGCCACTATTAAAAATTGTGAGGGATAAATGCCACTTAAAGGCCACATTTCTGTGTCCAAAGGACCAAGATAAATTGCTGTAACTCACATCAACATGACCGTCGAAAACCATTGACAATGGCGAAAACTTCTTAAATAAAAGTGAGTAAAAGGAATATGGGTGTTGTCATGAAAACCTTGCTGTCTTTGTACAGTCACCTCAACAGCAAAACCAGCAAAATGAACTGTTTGGAAAAGAGAAGTAACAATTGCAAGTAAGAAATGATCATTTTAAAAGAAAGTTTCAAGAGGACCATTTCTATCAGTTTGAAAAGTAATGTTGAAGTAGACTGAGCAACCTAATCGGTGACCTCGGCACTTGAGGCCACAACATCATCAGAGATCCATGCCTGATTCATCTTAGAATGAAGAGTCAAACGATCCACATTATCTTGTGGAAAAGCCTATGGCGTTTTGTCTGTAATGACTTCCTCCAGCTGTGCTGAAGTCCCGTCAGATTATGCCGCTTGGCTGCTGGGCAGGACAACACCTCAATGGCGTGACGAGCCAGCTCGTTCCATCTCCATTTTGGATACCCAGAAGTCTATTGGGGTCCGGAACACATGGCAAAAACATCGGTGATTATAGAACGCAGATAGTCGATGCCCGCACCATGATCTTAAGCGTGATCTCGTGTGTTGGATTGATGTGCCACTGCATTGCCATGCGGTCGGTGATGTGAAACAAATATGCCAGAGGTCACCCATTAGTCTTCTGCCCCCTAGCCTCTGCTGCCTGCAACGCCTACGTTGGCACTCTACTCCGCAGTCACTCGCAGATGTTGTTCCACTGTGACCATTTGGGAAAAACCCGTGGGAAGCAGATGTCTCCAGTTTGATTAACAAGCGACGGCTGTCCATTACCTGCATTTTACTCTCTATTTGGGGTGGAGTGGAAGGAAAGTGCATGATTTTTGTTTTGTAACGGGGATCCAGGATGGGGTGGCCACCCAAAACGTTGATCATTTTGATGGCCTTAATGCAGGATAATGTTTAGTAAATGAAGCATCCAAGCACTTCATGGATGAGAGATGGAGCCTAGGATTTTTCCCAAGCCTCTGGGTCGAGGGGGCACTATCAAACTGATCTTCCACAACTATCCGCTCCCTCCCCTCAAAGTTCACCGCCAACCTCTTTCCAGCAGGGACGTCGGTAACAAACATCGTTGCTAGGAATACCTCCCCTCCTCCAGCCCTCCTCGCTCCGCTGCCTCCGCACAGCTTCAACACACCCTGCTTGCCGAGAAGATGCACTCCGCAGAGAGCAGAAGCGCCACCTAGCACTTAGCTCTGACTCCCGAACCACACGCCTAATGAATACGCGATGAAATTGTGAAACTGTCGGGCCTTGAGGATTTTGGACGGGCAGAGGAAAGGCTCCCGGTGTGCGCATTCTGTTTCCGTCTCCCTCCTCCGTCGCTGGCGGGAACCTGTTGTTTCAGGAGTGGTCCATACGATCGTTCCATGAACTAAATCACCACAATGCCCATGCTGACAGGATTGTCCACACTGACCATTTTTGGTGGCTCTTCAAAAACTGCAAGGATGGTGCATGGAGCCTTTCACCTGCCTCCACTTCTTCGGGGATCAAACACCCCAGGTCCTTACCTGCTGCTTGTAGGCCCATGTGGACACTTCGTACAGCGTAATGGCATTGCGCTGCTGCCCACTAATCGCGGACAGTGGAGGGTGGAAATCCGCATCGGTTGTTGCCCACGGACAACAATGAGACGGTTGACGGGGAGGTCCGAGCTGACCTCTGCATAAAACGCAGTGGCCAGGCCCCCTGGGACTAAGCAGGGAGCGAACGGCGGAAGTGCGAACTCAGAGAACCTTGAGCCTTCTTCACAGGCAGTCCAAACCAGGTAGCTCTTAGATAATTTCGTGACGACAAGGGTTACATGGAGACATGTGTTCCAGGCAAGGGAATGAGTCTCCAGCCCTAATACCGATCTTAGAAGGGGCGGCCAGGCAGATTTTGTCCCGATTATCGCACACCACCGGCACCGTGGCCTTGCACAAGGTTTCATGTCACCGCAGCCAGCGCTCGGGTCCCACGTTGCTTAGAGCCGTCACAGCTCCTATGACCTGTGTTGTGTGTGGACGGTCCACCGCAAGGCCGATTAATTGTCAACACGGGGCCCTGTGTCTCTGGGCACGAAATGCCACCAGAGGACCTTGGGGGGAAAGAGCCTGCACCATGCCCAGCGGTTTTGAAGAGCGTGCGCCGAGCCTGAGGAGCACCGTCACCCCCAGAGACATCCTCGCCAGGCTCAACCCCCAGTGATGCTGTCGACAGAGATATAGCGTCTTGGCCGTGCTTACGTGATCCATGTATCGTGGTGAGATGGACTTTTTTTTCCCGGCACACAGATGCAGACTACCGCTTGAAATTTTAGATGACAACGTGGCGAGGCCAGGGCAGGGAACCGGCTTTTTTCTTATTCTGGCAAGAGAAATGCCTGCTCGGGCATCTGGTATGGGGCAACAGGGCCATGACGAGGCTGAACCCATCTGTTCCACCGAAACGGAAATGCAACAATTTTCCAAGGCCAAAAAGCCTGTGCAATGCTCCCAACATTCGGCTTTTGGCTTTGGGATTTTTTGTGTATAAAGTGTAGTCTAGCTGCACCCCAACCTGTGAAGACAGAAGGGCTGGCTGCGATAGACTGGCCCTGTACGGCAGTGCAGTCGTCAAACTGGCGGAAGGAGAAGGGGTAGGAAGGGTCTCTGGTGTGCTGGGTAGAACACTCGTGGGCGACGGTGTAGGCTGAGAGGCGCCAGGGCTGATCCCCTGATCAGTGACTCTGAGAAGACATGGGATCTGAGTGAGACCTGTGGTGGTGGGCGGAGGATAGATTAGGCGAGACAATATGTGTGTGACAGTTGGTTGGTAGGCCCTGCGTCGGTCTTGCCTTTGTTTGGCCAAGTGGTTGCCCGGGTCCATTTCAACTCATGCATGCTCTGCATGTGACCAAGTACATGTTGGTGGTGGTTAACCACTGTAAGGGTCTTTGCCTCTTACATATGCGTTTACGGCAAAGGCCGCCATATGAAACAATCGCTGGGTGAATCAGAGGCAGTGCTCAATGGAAGAGCGCCAGGCTTGAGAGGTCCTGGCCCATGTTGACCGTGCATTAAGCGAGGAGCGGAGGTTTTTGCGCTGACCGTGGCAGGCGGAATCATGATAAGCTGTACTTCTGCGCCCGCCCTCCTCCCCTTTTTGTGGCTGGACCCGTATTGACACTACGCCCAATCGTCTTCTCTCCTCGTCCAGCTGCATGAAGCGCTCAGCTGAAGCCAAATTCTTCGGAAAAGACCAGGATGATCCGCCAATTTCGTCGATCATCAACATCATCAACTCAGTTTTGATGTTTGGGTCGTCCGACGTTCTGCATGCCAGAACAGCGGGCATACAAGCAAGGCACTGCAAGGCGTCCCCGACCTGGCTGCCGGGATTTGTGCCGATTGAAACCGGCTATCCTTCACCACCACTGATGCATCAGTAAAATTGGGCGTCAGGCAGAGAAAAATCAACCTTGTTTGGCCTCTTGATCTTTTAACATCCTTCTGACCGCCACCCGCATTTTTGTCATAAAGAGGACTTCAGAAAATGGATTTAGCCACATTGGTGGGTACACGAGTTGACATTTAGGGCTGCGATCATTTGGTACGGATGCCTGATATGCTGATGACGACATTTTGGCCATGATGTCGAGGAAGGAGGAGGTAAGACTGCTAGATGCCGGTTGTACATTAACCACCTGAAGACAGAATAGGCCGACGTGTTCCTTACAATAGAGTCACCCAAGGGGGCCCTGACCCAGAGGCTGACAGCCTGACGGTCCTGCAACTGACGATCCGCTTGCATGCGTGTAGTCGCCAGCCTGGAAGGCTCACCTTCTCTCGTACCTTAACCGTCCATGTGCTAAACCGCCCCTCTTTGCTCTGCTAAACCACCGCATTTCGCTCCATGTACAGAATATAAAAATTTGAGAAGGTATGGAATAGTTTTGGAAAGTCTTCTTATTAAAACGGACGGCAAAACACAGCTATTCTCAAAGTCCCACTTAATCAAAACAAAATTGCTGGATCAAATTTAAGCTGCAAAGGTTCTATCACAACTCTGGAACTGGGCAAAAGTCCAAAAAAACATGTATCTGTTATGTATGGTATAATAAAATCGGTATTTTTTTTGCACCTTATCAATCAAACCGATGGGAATATAGAATTGCTGTTTAAGATTTACGTAGATGCTGGTGGCTCAATGACAGTGGCTGGGTGCGCAAAAGTCAAAAAACTACGTAACTTATGTTTTGATATAATAAAAGTATTTTTTTTCACCATTAAATTAACCTGTGGTGAAAATAGAATTTGCTGTTTTAAAGATTTACGTAGATGCTGCGTCAATGACACCGTGCTGGTGCGGCAAAAGCAAAAAAAGCACGTAACTTATATTGATTTGAGTGATAATAAACGGTATTGTTTTTGCACCTTGTCAATCACCTGTTTAATATAGAAGTTCCTGTTTTAAGATTTACGTAGATTGCTGCGTCAATGAACATGCTGGTGCGCAAATTCAAAAAAAACACTAACGTTATGTTTTGATATAATAAACGTATTGTTTTTATGCACCTTATCACTGTCACAACCTGTGGTGATATAGATATTATTGCTGTAATATAAGAATTTAACCGTAGATGCTGGCGTCTATGAACAGTGCTGGGTGCGCAAAAGAGGTCAAAAACCACGTTAACAGTTATGTATTTGGATATAATAACCTGTATTTTTTTTGGCACTCTTATCAATTCACCCTAGTGGTGAAAAAAGAATTGCTGTTTTAAAAAAGATTTGACGTAGAGTGCAATTGCGTCAATGAACAGTGCTGGGTGTCAAAAGTCACAAAAAACCGTAACTGTTATTGTTTTGATATAATAAACTATTTTTTGCAGAAACCTTCAATTCACACTGTGGTGAATAATAGAATTGCTGTTTTATAAGATTTACGTAGATGCAGCTCAATGAACATTGCTGGGTTGCGCAAAAGTCAAAAAAACACGTAACTGTTTATGTTTGAATATAGAATACACGGTAATTTTATTGCACCTTTCAATTCAGAAGCCTGTGGTGAATAAAAGAATTGCTGTTTTAAGATATACTGGTTAGATGCTGCGTCAATGAACTTGCTGGGGTGCGCAAAAGTCAAAACACAACGTAACTGTTAATTATGATAAAAAAACGTTATATTTTTGCACCATTGTCAATTCCACCTGTGGTAGAATATAGGAATTGCTGTTTTAAGATATAGTAGATGCTAGGTTGCGGTCAATGAACAGTGGCTGGGTGCGCAAAAGTCGAAAAAAAAACACGTAACTGATATTTTTTGAAATAATAAACGTAATTTTTTCCACTATCAGATTCACCTTTGGTGAATAATAGGAATGCTGTTTTAAGATTTAACTTAAGATCTGCAGCAATGACAGTGCGGGGTGTGCAAGTTAAAAAAACACATAACTGTGTTGTTTTGATATAAAAAACGTTATTTTTTTGCACCTTTCAATTTCACCTGTGGTGAGATATAGAATTGGCTGTTTTTAAGTATTTACATAGAAGCTGCTTCAATGAAACAAGCAGGGTGTGGCAAAATGTAAAAAAACCACGTAACATGTTATGTCAGATGAAATAAACGGTAATTTTGCAAGGCACTTTTACAAGCGAGATGCGCTTTAAAATTCTCTGCTACTCACTACATAAAATGATCAGAATCTCTAAATCAAACTAAATGGAAGGATCCACAGCTAATTAGTAGAGGTTTCTTCTTCTTCTCTTATGGGTGCAAATGAGACTAATTTCATTCGCTGACTGTTTGGGCCACAGGCAAGCCAGGTCATTCCCTCATGAGGACGCTGAGAGACACTGAGGCTGAAACCGGAAACTCAGTTCTATTAAAACAGTCGATGTGTTTTTTCCAAGCCAATATTTCGCAACCATACACATCCCCTAGTCATGACGCGCAGACACACAACACACCCAAGCTCAAATATCTGTAGATCTCGATTTGCTGGGCCGCCAAAATAATGAAGGTGCCTGGCCGAAAATGCGGCGATCGTTCATAATGATGCGACAGATTTTAACCTTAATGTTCGCATGATCTGGGAATAATTCGATCACCATAAAAACCTTGCCGATTTCAACTTTGTCGATAAAAATCGCTCAACACTACTCCAGAGTGTAGAGATCCAATAATTGCAAGAAAAATGTTTTTGGCTCTAATGGCTTCAAAACTGTATGGCGTCACAAAGGTGAGGTATACAAAGAAAATGCATGGTGACTACAGAAACATAATGACGGCAGTGTCCTTATGTGCGGCTGCTTAAGTGCTGCTGGTGTTGAAGAGCTACATTTCATTGATGGTATCATGAATTCATAGATGTACTGCTCTGAAGAAGAACAGGGTGAAAGTGATTCAGTGGCCAAGTATGTCTCAGATAAACAGTATGGGGAATTCTGAAGAGACAAGTTAAATATCACTCTCCATCCATCATCCAAGCTCTTAAAGAATGGAAAAAGATGTTACAATATATCATCAGTCTTAATGTCTAGAAGACTTGGTGATGTCCTTAAAAATCATGAAGGTCTTACAAAATACTAGATGCAGTCATTTATAAATTGTGTGTGTTTAGTGGGGAGAATTTATTATTGCATCAACTCATGTGAGTACAATTTAAGATTTTGTAATCTAAGTTATTATATTATTAACCTTACTTATATGTAAATGATTTAAAAAATGCTCAAGTGAAACTCAGACTTGGGTCACAATATTGCAATTACCCCTGTGTTCAATGAGATACTGATTAATATATTACTTTTCAAAGGGGGTGTACTCATTTATTCTGAGCACTGTATGTTCTCATTCACTGACAGTAAACAAATTACATGACAATGATAAATACTTTAAACAAGGTATAATGAAAGTTATAAAACTTTATTTACATTCATACTGATTAAACTTTATGTACGTACTGATTACATTTTATTTATGCATATATTGATTAAACTGTATTTGCATAAAACAAGAAAATCCCTTTTAAGCTCTTCATTGTTGCTACGTAATAGCTCTATGTGGTGTCATTTCTAGAATTTTAGAATTTTTTAGAATTAAGATGTCATCAAAATCTGAAACTTCACAAATCGAAATATCCTTCACCACACTGTGAAGCTTAAATAAAATAATAGCACATGGATATTTTCTAACGAGTAAAAGAAAATCCCGTACGTGAATGAATAGTTACCCGCCCCTTTCCAAATGCACCCACTCACCCCTGAGCCTCGTGACTAGACTCGCATGTTATGTGAACATATAGAATTTATACAATGGTATTGTGGCTCAGTAACAGTGCTGTAAATAGAACTATTAAGATCATTGCAGCTGTCTCATCACTTCCGTTTCAAATGCCATTTTCTGGATGGTATATAGAGCCACTGCTGCCAATGAAGATCTGCTAAACAGGCCTTGCTGGGAGAATTGTGGAATAAATTTTTTTATGAATGAATTTGCTTTCTATGCAGTCACTGAAAAATATATCTTATTCTGCTGCAGTAATGACAGACAATGAAGCTGAATGCATCGCCTCAATGCTGTGCCTTTACTGCAGTCACTTAAACAATTAAAGGGGTTGTCCGATTCAAATCAAAATTGAAAAGTAAGCTTCTGGTGCCAAATTAAATTAAAAAAAGCCTATACTTACCTTCCTTTGCTCCTCTGTTCCAGCACTGGGTCTCTGGGTCTTCTGTTTACCTTCCTTTCTATTCTTACTGGGACATCACTGCTACAGCTGCTAATTGGTTATAGCGGTCACATGCCTCTCCCTTACGTCACTATTTGGAAGTGAGCATCTCTGAGCGGTGATGTAAGCAGAGGCATGTGACCACTGGAACCAATCAGCGGCTTCAGCAGTGATGTCTTGTTTGCAAGAGAAGGGAAAGTTAACAGTAGATCGGAGAGATCCAGTGGTAGAACAGCGGAGCGGAGGAAGGTGAGTATAGGATTTTTAAAATTTTATTTGGCTCCTGCATCTTACTATTTAAGTTTGTAACTGTATTTTTATTCAAATTTTTTTTTTCAATAAATAAGTATACAGTAGCGACATGCATCACATCCATAAGGAATACAGAATTATCATGTACAACGCCGTTCAAAATGTCCAACATGTCCTACATCACATATAGCAGGTAACAGGGTATTATAGTGCATAGAAGCAGATACCTCTTGGGAGGGCGCTACCGTGTCAAGTGAAGCCCAGTAGAGATGCAAATTTGCATAATCCTACTACATGGATACGTGTGTCCCAACAGTACCAACTGGCACTGCAAGGAGACATGCACTCCAGTGCAAATTAGCATGAATGTGAGGAGAGGCGTGCTCCGACATTGCCTCCACAAAGGGTAGACAACGTGCAAGAGGCCCACCGGTGTGTATGCCTGGGCGAGACCAATGGCCTCCTAACGCATACCCTATTGAGGATGAACAAAGATTACTTAAGTCAATCTCTTAAGAACATGAACAATCAAGACATAGACAATAGACAGACAAGAGGGGGGAGGGAAGGAAGAAAGGGAAGGAAAAAGCAACCCACTTATTCAGATACCGAGACGCGCATCCCAAATGGCCCATACCTTCTCAAATTGGTCTACCCGATTATGTAGAACAGCCGTCAGGTACTCCATGCGGCGGATTTCCCCAATTCTCTGGACAAGATCAAAG